>NNCF01137495.1:0-12851 GCA_002313205.1 Laupala kohalensis
TGTACTCAACTTTGGCACGGTTGTGTACATAAATTCTGTAGCCCCATCCTGGCCCGGGTTTTTCTCCGTCTTTCCTTCGGATACACGTTCTCTAGGCTTTGTCTAGGGGAGTGTTTATTGTAAAAATAAATTGTGAATTTAGTGTTTTTTCAACTCTTATGATTTTTAAACATTATACTCAGAATAATCTATAGTTCGATAATAACTTGTACATGTAAATTTACAAACATATCTGCGTTAAATTACAAACATATTGACATTCTTTTAGTAATATAATTCGCAGCTAACTTTTTATCTTATCTAGGAATTTTTGCTGAAATTTTTAAATTCGCATCTGCCTTAGGGCCCTTGATCGGAATTGATGGGATGGTCCCTTGCTTGCTTCCGGAGAGTAAATTAGTTTATTGTCCTCCACGTGGTCATACGCAGTTTGTACTGTTTTTTGACAATAAATTTATTATTATTTTATTAAAAACAATAAGATCTTTAAGAACTTGTTTTAAGGTTTTTTGGTTTCCAAAGCACAAAATTTTTCTCAATTTGTAAATTTTTCAAAGAATTTTCGGGACCCTGACGAACTTGAGTCCCTTGGCCTGTACCCGATAGCTCTGTAATAAAAACGACTTTGAATCAGGATGAAATAAATAAACTATTAACAATATTTATTTCGAACGTTTTAAATTCCTTTATCTCAGAATATTTATGTCCATGAAATCGAAAAAAGAAGTATGTTCGCTTACTTAGCCTAAACGGGTGATAACTATAAATGGTAATATTGTTTCTCTCAATGAGTACTACAAAAAAGTTCGCGACAGCATGTGTCTATCTACAAAACCCAAATTATCGAAAAAACTATTTAAAAAAAATAGAAATGTTAATATATTTCAATTTAAGAGCGTAATTTAAGAAGAAAAATTCAGTCGACATAAAATTTAATGGGCTTTATGCTCTATGCATTTGACAAAGATTAGAAACATCTTAAAATCGTAAAATGTGGACGAATAGTTTAGAGTTTAGAAGAGTTTTAATGAAATGATGCAGTCGCGCTACCGCCATTGCGAAAATTTGCTAAATCTTGCTTCGGAAGCGAAAATTTGACCAATGTGGCTCCCGGCGAGTGGATTCGTTCTACCTGAGATGCTGAGACGAATACAGACATATCTCAGGTTGTCACAATTGAATCACAGTGAGGGGTGGCGGGGGAGGGGGCGACATCCCTAGAAGTCCCATGGGTGGAGTGGGAAAGGAGGGTCACGTAAAAATATTTAATCCAAAAAGACAGGTTTAATCCATAAATTTAGGGGCGTTTCAGATAATCAGTGACATTATGCTGCATAAGTATACGCTCAGCACATTAGTGAGTTAAATACCTCGAACTGAGGGTGAAGTGGTAAGCTATGGTAATTTGTGATGTTTCGATTGATTTGTTTCTCTAAGACAACTTTACGTTGTTTGCTCAAGGGTGGTTTCATCCAAGATTTATTTATTCTTGCTACTGGAAGTGAAACTCAAAAAGATGTATAAAATCAAGTTACGAATTAAATATGTTTTATTATTAATTCGTCAACTTAGCATGCTGTGGATATGATTTTGAAAACTAATAAGTAAAATGATTTTGATCTTACAATATATATAGATTTTAGTTTTTACAGAGTAAAAGAAGATTTGTCTAAGAAAAGTCCTAGGCAACGCCACGCCGCGTAACTAGCTAGTTTTATTATAATTTGAGATAGAAATTATCCATTTTTGAACTGATGATAGAAAATATTACATGTAGTACACTCTTCAAACTGGGAATTTTGTCTCAGTTTTCTGCACACAGTAAATGGTTTTAGATTTAACCACAATTTGTCTTCGGAGGTTAAATGAATATCTAAATAAGTGAGACAAAACATTTGGCATTAACGTTGCTAGCCATCACGAAATTATTACGGACACCCGGAGAGCTGGTGGAATGCTGTCCAAGTGATCCAAAACGTGAGGTAGTACCATTGAATTTGTATACTGGAAGTTATCTAAGATGTAAACTCATTAAGCACTCATGTTGATATGATTAAACCGGATAAGATGGATATTGTCAAATAACTGCAAACAAATTATAACCGTGAAAGAAATTATGTGGAGAAGACAATCTCCTAAACTAGAAAGTCGTGAGAAATCGGTCTTCATTCTTGAAGTTACTTGTCACAAAATCTTGAAGTCATAATTATGCGCATCTCATACTTCCAATTTCATAAATTATGACACTTTTATTGAGAAAATTGAGCAGTTTTGAACTTGATATGTTTTGCTTGAAACATGTTCCGTAATTTGCCAGTAGGAACTATTGTATTGTTTTAAAGTCGAAAATGTATCTTTTCTGTGACAATGTGATGGACTGGAATTAAAGAACGACATAATAAGATGAGGAGATTAATGAAATGAACTGAATACTTTTTCAAATCTTCGTACATTTGTAGCCAGAATGAATGTCGGGTACGTTCGTCCCGAAATCCTCTTCATCACACGACTTATAGCGTCATATTTTTGTTTGCTGATGACGGAAATTTTTCCTCTATCTTCTAAGTGTTCGTGCATTTGCAAACATCAACATCAAAGAATTGTGTACTTTAAAATAACCTGAACTGATTTGCGTAAGTACCATAACACGAGAGAGTTATGAAAGAGGTTGCAATAAATTATGTTTCGGGGATTGTGCAACATATGACGCAACACAGGGAAGCATTGGCGTATGACTTGGCTTCCGTTATTTCTTATGCTTTCATTGTCCTCGATATTCCTTGCGCAATTTGCGAAATTGTATAGAAGTACAATTCATAAAGTAGAGTTGAAACCTCCAGAAGTACTCCCATCTCCCTGTGACCCTGTTTGGATTCATTTAAAGATGTTGAAGAAGGTGGGATTTTGGGGGAGGGGGGGAAGATAATGAAAGAGGGAAAGTACGAGTATATCTGGATATGAGATAGACATAATTTAAAGACATTGGTATGGAATGTCTGATGATGGAAACACAAAACAAACAACTAAATGGGTAAATGTTCAAATCATTTTCGTCGTGGGAAATATATTTTTCAAAATCAATCACATAAATCATTTCATCCTTTTCGAATTTTACCAAACAACGCTTATTATTATAATAAAACTTTAAATAGGAGACAATTGTTTTTTTCCGTAATCATTGAGTAGTTAATAGATAAAAATTAATGCATCAACCTTCCCGTAACAGTTTCGTAATATGACGCAAATATACCGTAGGAACGATAACACATGTAGTGTGACATGCCTGAACCAGTTGTCTAGGTCACTGTCCCTGTTCACGAGTGTTGTGCAACTCGCGGAGGAAGAGGCGCAGAGAAGAGAGATCGTCAGAGCAAAACAGGTTTTCCGCGGCGACGATGACGGCGGCGAAGGTGGATGTTGTGTGCGGAGGCGACGACACTGCAGAGGCATTGCTGGCGCGCGTATTTTTAGACGCGGGAGAAAGACCCGACGCGCGCGCGACCTCGACGCTTTTCGCAAGGCCGAGTTGATCACCTGCGTGAACTACGTCAGAGCAAGAGAGCGGGTATCCCCATGGGCGTCACACTTTCTCTGTTGCGCACGCTTGCCCACTGATCAAATGAAGCTGCACTGACATTGCTGTCACTCGACCTCACCCGTTAGAATCTCGTTGTCGTTGTAGCCTTTTATCACAGACCTTCTCGATCACATATTTTCATATTTTGTCTATTTTCTCCGACTATTGATGATATTGACATTGCTTCTATCAAATTCAGAATCAACCGACAACCGTGGCGTAGTGACAGCGTCTTCGCTTCTTTCGCACTGATGAGTGGAAGAACGCGAGTTGAATTCCCTGCTCGGACGAGTTTTCACCTGGCGTTTCCCTCACCTATTACACACCAAACGATTAAACACTCTACCTACCTCCCCGGAATAAAACATATCGCCTTCTTAATTCCTTCACCCATATCATGTAGTTGGGTGAAAGAGCAGACTTGGTGGTCACTGTCACGAGAAAACATAATTAATTCGTCGTATTTATCTATTCTTTGATTGGGCACCTATTTGTTACAATCCCGGAGTTCCACCATTGCATATTGTCCATCCCTGTTCGTCACCAATCTTGATCAACACTTGGCTGAGATTAATTCTTGATTTAACAGATGCCTTACAGTACAAATTTATTCTTCCATTAATATTTTTCAAGTTCTACTAGTATACCATACACTTTAAAGTTTAGTAATTTCTTCTTAAAATAATAATTTATCTTCTTCTCGTGAGACGAAAAGGGCAATTCTACAACATGCAAATAAATATAACATGCCAGTTCTTTAAACGCCTATTACCACTTCATCAAAATATCTTCTGTTTTTTTATTCCTGTCTTGAAAGACTGGTTTCGAAATTTCCATATCCTACCCCCAAGTAAACTCATTGTCATACAGGCAATATTGTCATATTAACTCTCATGAAGTTTCATTATTTGCCAATGCTATGAGTCATTGTACATTGGTGCCAGAATTAAGTTACCTCCTTAGCCCTTGAAATTCGCTTTTGTCGTATAAGAGATTAAATCTCTCTTGTGAATAGCGGGAAAGTATTCTGCACCAGTTTCCGTCTAGTAAATTCTTAGTGTTTACTTAGGTTGGTGACCTCACAGAATTTTGAAAGGAATTTGGAAGGGAAGAGTACTATTTACGTCGTGTGTTACGACTGTCTGGAGTCAGCGTCAAGAAGGATTTCAAGAAAGTACTTTGGAATTCAGGAAGTGTTAGGAAACAACATAAATTGACAGCGAAATAGATGATCACTGAAAAAAAAAAGAATGAGGAAACAAATATGCAGACGGGAAAAAGCAATTGAATAGCAACTGATGATGTAGTGGAACTTATGGAGGATAATTATTTTTACGTTATCGATTCGTCCATAGATTTTATTTAAGATATTAGTATTTTTCCTTTCAATGGAGAATGGTAAGATCTTACCAACAGCGGTGCTCTTGTGGTAGTGTCCTCGCATCCATGATACCGCTAAGCGGGAGAGCGCGGGTTCACACCTTGCTCGGTCGAAATAGATGCGGTTTTCAGTTTCCCTCGCCTACTCCAGACAAATGTCGGTTCGGTAGCATACGTTCCCCGGCAACTCAAGATCTCTCCATCTGTTACCTTACCCAAGTCATGGTTAAGTGGAAGAGCAGGTCTGATGGCCTGAACTTCGCCAAAAGAAATTAAATTAATAGTAAATAAGTAAACTTACCATAGTCAGTAGCGCTTTCGCTTCATTATTATATATTTATTTAATTTTCGTAATACTTATGGGATAAAGGACAACAAGAAAGATATAATAAGACAACATACAATGGAAAAGAGAGGGTTCAAATGAGCCACTTGGAATGATTAGTTTCGCGACGTGACGTTCAAGAGTGCTACCGGCGCCTGTCGTATTACGAGGCAAGTTTTAGAAGTCCTTCCTCGTAGCTTGCAGACAGTGGAATGCTCATGTCACGTTCTTCCTTATCCCGCTTATCTCTACATCTTCAACCTGTTTGCGGGGGCAGACACGTATTGAGAAACTATTTTGACTGCGAGAAAAGGTTGAAAAAAGGTCTACTAATCCCTCGACACGAATTGAGAAACTTCATCATCTCTGATTACACCCCATTTACCTGAGAACTGGCTGTGAAATTTTAAATACGCATCCCTTCCTCCCTCTTCAGACCTACTCTCAATGTCATTTTCTTCATAATTACTTAGGAGACCCATGGTGCAACTGAACTATTCGTATAGTTATATTCATAGGTTTTAGACAGTAACTATTTGATTCGAGTGTTCAACAAGAGTGATAATTTCATTTATACGGTGTTCAGTCAAAGAGGTAATTAATCACAAAATCTTTCAATACAAATCCTATCGTCGTGTCTCATCTTCTGAGAAACGTTGCCGTATGTGTACTAGGAAGTTTTGTCAAGCGAAGATTATTACATAGGGGGATATAAATGTTTTTATGAGTATATTTCTTCCGTGTACCCTACACGTGGAGAAGATATGTGGTAACTTTCGGTCAGGTGATAATGGCGACGAGTCGGGAATCGAACTCTGAACTCCAGCATTGATAGCAGGGGAGTTAACCACTACACCACCTGTTCGCCTTCCACAACTGTACACCATTTCACTTATCTCCTGTCTGGGGATGTGTCTCAGGTCATCTGGGGTTTAGGTCTGGGTGGAAATGATGTAGAGTTGTGGAAGGCGAACGGCTGGTGTATTGGTTAACACCCCTGCGATCAATGCACGACTCCCGGGTTCGGTTCGGATTAAACGCGAAAGTATGTATCAAATTCCATCAAGAGAACACCAGAGTTTGAAAACTGATCATTGAAGTTTGTCAACGGGAAGAAACAATATGTTGTAAACACCTTCACAACTATTACTTATATTTCAAATGTATAAAAAATAATCTGGAACAACAATATTCACACTCGATTTAAAGATATGTCAATGAGTGTGAAGCATTATTAGTTAAATTTACGGAATTTTGCCAACAAAATTTTTTTTAAATTGAATGATTGGTAATTTATTAATAATATATTTTCATTCAAAACTGTATTGTTTAAGTTTCGTAAAAATCACTAACTACTAGTCGATGGTTCTATATTCTTTGGGAAGAACTGATTTTTAAATTTCATCGCGAATCATGACAGAAGAAGCCTGTATTATTTATTTATAAATTACGTAGATTTATTTATATAAAGTCATAACTTATCATTACCGTTATTGCATTTTTGAACGAATAAGTATACAAAAGTGTTTGGTTTTTCATGAAGTGCCTCAGTGAGGAAACTTCAATTAAAAGAATATTCATAATTTCATGCCGCACATTACTCATTAGTCGGTTAATTTGTCTGAAACTAGAAAAAATATGCAAAAAGTTCGCTTTAATAAAAAAAATAGTGCAGCAATTCGTTTTTTGCTGAACACTAAAATCTGTAATAATTTTCAAGAGAATAAAGATTGGCAAAAAAAAAATACAGAGACGAATCATGTGAGAAAGGAAAATGTCTCGATTTGCTTGTCTTACATATTTGTCCCAGAAAGTGGTGGAAGCGTTTTGCGGCCTTGTGGGCATCCAGCCATGTGATGACCAGTTGATCAGATTTGTGGACTACCGCACTGAAAATTATATGGACTAGGATGGAAACGTTTCATTCCCGCGTGCTGTGAGGAGCAACAAGTCGGCGGATCTTTGTAGAACCACGAATGTTTGCAAGAGTTTCCGTTGCAAGTTCAATGCATCTTGTGGAGTTTCATACTACATCCAAATATACGATTACATTCAAATATCGTATTTATATTTATGATTGTAAAAACACTCAGAAGAGCTCAGACGGATGCTGTATTAATGACGTATGCTGTATTATTCGTATTAATGATACCTCAAACGGGGAAAGCAACCAGACAGATAAGAAAACTAAATAGAATTATGAATTCATAAGAAACAACATGAAGCAACTGCCTAATAATGAAATTAACAAATTAAGCTTCATCAAATTTGGTTCGAACAAAGCAGTAAGATAGTCTGGATAATTTAATGAGTCTTGAAACAGTAATGAGAATCTTCTTTACTTTTCTTGTTTCGAATGTAAGTTTTATTTTCTTGAAGTATATTCTGTTTCTAATGTTGATTTAGTATTATGATAATGGCTTGTGCGATAAATGTATTTGTTAATTAAAACAATATAATTTAACAAATTTTTACATATCAAAATATCGTCTCTAAAGAATGATAACTGCATGCAATTGATTGCAACAGACTAAATATAATTTATTTGAAGAGTACGTCGGGAAAATAATGACCATGAAACAAATTCTGGATGACTAGAAAGCGCACTCCTCCACGTTGTGACGGGTAACGCCACGACGACGGCAAAGCAGCGCAGCCGGAACAACAAACAAAAAGAGAACGATACAATGCCAGCACCTTGTATTGCGATGACAACACAAACAAGGTAGCCAAAAAGTTAAAACACATGAAAAAAACTGGATACACTACATTAATTTTCTTGACATTCCAGTAAGGACTGGGTAAACTGACTTCCTGCGCGATTAGGAAGGATTTATATGGTCCCAAATGGACAAGTAAATGTGTTTCTCAAATCGTGCCCTGCTCGAAGAATAAATTTAAGAAGTTTCTCAATTCGTGCCTTTCGATAATCAGCGGCAGGCAAAAGTTTCTCAATTCGTTCCGTATGTGGACGAAATATTTTAGTTCGGTCTCGATGGCATTTTGGCATTACCTGGAGAAAATTCGTGTACTTTTAAAACTTAATTTTTAACGGCGTACCTAACAGGTGCATCCTATTTTAATTGTATTTCCTTTTTCATTTGATGATCAGGATGCAGTTTGATAAGTTTACTTAAGAGGATGTGTATCCCACAACTGTTCACCACAAACACTCATATATATTGTAAGTTATCAATATTATTGTGATTTAATTCTATGTATTCATCCGCAAAAATCTTCAATTATGATTTGATTTCATGATTTATTCATATTATAAACTAATTTTTTAATTTTAAAATTCAAGTAATAATTTAACTCTCTCGTATTAACTTACAAAACAATGAGTTTGAATAATCATTGTTTTATATGCGAATTATACTCGACAGCAGTTGATTTTGAAAGTGATTTTATTTACCGACTTAATATTCTATTTATAATAAATATACTCTTTATTAATATTCTTTCGTAATTTTTTATTTATTTATTTGCTTTCGCTAACTTAAAAGATTAATCTTTTCAGCCTATTAATGTTGTCTAATAGTTTCTCTTCCATCTCCGTACCACTACCCCAGCGGGAACCATATTGTGTATTATTCAGATTCCTTTCTGTCTCCAGATTGGTCATTAAGCGCTGCGATAGTATCTTATCTATGATCTTACCTAATACTGGCAACAGAGGAATTGGTCGACATGAATCTCTTGTGGGTGTTTCTGCGTATTCTTTAAAAAGAATTTTACCTTGCCAAGTCCCCATAATCTAGGAAAAAATAGTTCCTTTACACATTCTTACGAACCGTGAGTGCCGCTGTATATAATAATCACTCACTTGTCAACGTCCCTACAGTTTCTACCGCGGGCCATCCTTTCGTTATAATGAAAATAAAATCCCAAGAAATTTATTCAATTTCAAGAAACCATCATTAAAGTTATATTTTACATTAATATACCTTAAAATCCCATATCATCTCGGTATATGGTTACAAATCCATAAGTTACGGTGGAGAGAAATCTTATCAATTCAAATATATTAGTTGACAAGTAAAATATTGTATACTTATGTTACATATTCAAACGATCTCAAATTTTAGAGAACTTTAAAATATTTCACATCCCAACAATATATTCAAATTTTTAATTTCACGATATGTAATGAATTTGGATGCATAAATGATGTATCACAACTAAATAGCATTTATCATCCGATCGGTTCTGCATTTGTGTGTATTTGATTTTTCCATTTATTTTCGCAGATAGTATTCAGAACACAATCATTTAGCATTTGATTTCTGCTGTTGCCGGACAATGTTTATCTGTGGGGTCATTTCGGTATATTTCTACCCTATCGTGTTTGCGGTGAACCATTAAGTATGAGGTGCTTCTTACTCGATCTACAATGTAAACATCCGCTGAAGCAAGATACTGGGAATCCGCATTATCATACCCAGATTCGAGTATTTAAGTGTATCAACTTACGATACGGTATAAACGTAATAGCGTAGCTATATCTGTAGCATATTTACATGTTAATAATCACCCTACCTACACGATATGTTATGAAAAGTGTACCCGTACTGCTGTGGATATTTCCACAAAAATGCATCTCATTTTTATCTGAAATCCAAAATAAAGGCATTGCGGATTATACATAGTACTTGTATTTCTTTCCATATTTCTTTATTCAATATATATATATATATATATATATATATATATATATATATATATATATATATATATATATATATATATATATATATATATATATATATATATANAGTCCGCTAAGAAAGGATTTTACGAAACCTCACCTCTAAGAGAGAGAAATAGGTGTTGAAATGATGAATTAAAAGTCGTTGACTTGTTGCTCATAATTTTATTGCTAGAAAGCTTTTTCGGTAGCATAGCAGCCATCGTCAGTAGCTTTCCAGCAATAAAAATATGAGCAACAAACCAACGACTTTTAATTTATCATTCTTTGATAATGTTGCCAATACCCCACAACGACCAAATACCAAGGGGGTTGAAATATTTTATATATGTATCCCACTGTAACCACACACCAGATGGAGTGTGGGTTCTTTTGGGAAGGAGCGGGATTCACACATATACCACAACCCTTATGGTAGATAGCTCGCTGCCACCAGCTCGGTTTCCCGGGCAATTAAACACACGTGTAATAACGATGGTTAATGATTTAATACAATTAAATAGAACTTTGGCTATTTACAACTTGCATAAACTCTCCAAATCATCAATACAACATAAATCTGTCATTACACAGCTAATGCTATCAGAAAGCATTAATTATACATTAATAAATTGAGTTGAAGACAACAAATTCGTAAAACCTCTCTAGGTTATCTGAATCTTCAAAATTATAAGTACTTTCGAATAAACAAACTGTTACAAGTTACGTTATTCACAACTAGCAGTAAGCGCGATTAGATTACTACTGTAGTCTCTTACTGGTCTTGTCGACCGTTCAATAGCCAGGTCACATCCTAAGAACCTGCGGACTCAGATCACACAGCAAAAGTCTTCGAAGTTTCTCAATCCTCCCAATATATACGTAAGTGGAGGTCACGTGATCACGCCTTCGCTGCCACAATGAGCATTCCAAATCGTTGTTCACCCCTTGAGCGTTCGGGGAACGCAGATTTGCCAGTCTCTGCAATCGGCGAAAATACTCCTTTCATAAAATATTAACATTCTTTCTTTAGGGATTTTACCGGCCTCGCCTCGGTACACATGGCGAGCAAGACCCTCTCACAGAAATAGCATAATACAGCTTACATTCCTTAAGGTGTCTCGCCCCGGTCAGATATGACGAACAAATGTACTTTCACAGAAATATTATAAGACAAAGGGAGAGGCACGCGCTGATCACACACTTCGGCCGACTTTCTTCGAGAGTACTCTCCTTCCCAAAAAAAGCAGGGGAATGGACCACACAGTGGAAAGGCTCAGTTTTGGGTCCCAAGTCCGTTGCACTTCCGTCTTAGCGGTATCCGGCTAGACTCCGTAATTTTCTTAACAGTGTCCGGCTAGTGGAATGCGTAAAAATATTAATAACTCACAAATCGATATACTGAACTGGTCCTGATGTTACACCCACCATAACTCTAGACGGTCTGGAGCAATTTGAACCAAACTTTATTCACGGATGACTACCTAACAATAAGCACTGTGGGAGTAAGACATCTTTGGCAACCCTAGCACTCCAACATTAGAATCGAATCTATGGTTTTTCTGAGATGATTAATCTTTCTCCCGATGCCGTTTTGTAATAATTTTAACCACATGAGATGCATGACCCCTACCAGTGGGTATTGGGAACAGTATAACATGAAAACGTACCGAAAATGAACAATATTAGTTTTAGTCATATATAGAGCACGGGGTTGCTGAGATGAAATATTAAACTCAATAGTCAAGTGTAGGTTCAGACGACAGTTATTTTTATTCTCTGTTTAAGAAGATCGGATTAGTACAAACAATGCTAACTTGGTTATTTATTTAGGATATAAATTTCATACTCATTGGTTATTGAATTAATTCTAGAGTATCTCTGTGGGTGTTTAAAAAAACGAACACTGGTAAAAATTGCGTTCAATTCAAGTGGCCACCAATGGCCATTAGGCGTTAAAAGATGGTCATCCTATAACCATATTAGCCAGAGAACATTTTTTCTTGGTTATGTAAGTTTGGCGTCACCGCCACCCTCGCAGACTGCCCCGGCTGCAAGCGTCCGCAATAGGACACTCTCTCTCCGGTCGCCCCTAAATGCAGGCCTGACCAGGGGCGGGGGCAGAAAACATTTGTGAGGCACAAGGGCAGCGAAGTCGGAAGACACAGGCCCTCCGCACCAGTTCTCACCTTGCCGCCCGTCCGCGCGCACGCGTCTCTGTAGTTCACTGAGCGTAACAAGTATAAACGAGATTATTCTCATGTGGCAGAGTTTTAGTTACACCTCACTCCCACATAAGTATAAGTAAGGGATTGAGGTTACACACTAGCAAACGACTAACATTAATGGATAATATTCTCGGTGGATAACAATGGGGATATGAGAAAGAATAAAGTTGGATTAGCTAGTATATATTACTAGTAATAACTAATAGTAACTACCAAAACTAGTAATATATATATATATATATATATATATATATATATATATATATATATATATATATATATATATATATATATATATATATATATATATNAATATATAATATTTAATTTTGGGCACCTCGGCTATCTCATCTCAGGGTTCCACAATGATTAATGGGTTCGATTTTTTTACGAAGGAAAGGACCATGCAATGATTCCACTTAAGGAATACGCTAACAAATAAATCCATTAATTTAATTACTGTTTTTAATCACTATATCACCCCTCATGTTGTTTTCCCCAAAAAAGACACAAACACAAAAGGTAGTCAAACATTCATATTAACACTAACGCCGAAGTGACGTCATTCCCACCAAAAAGACACACTAAATTACACTGGCTTTAACCATATTATTTTCTAGTTGACAATTTACTCTGCCTTTCTCATATCAATAA
>NNCF01137495.1:14402-43346 GCA_002313205.1 Laupala kohalensis
TATATATATATATATATATATATATATTACTAGTATTGGACGATCATATTTTGTCAGAACTAGTTTCGAATACTTTCAAAATTCTCAATACTACTTCTGGCAAAATACAATCGTCCAAAACTAGTTTTGTCCTCAACAACAATGAAACTTCTTATACTCAATGTCAATTTTTGTTGTTGTTGTATTTAGTACGGATCAAATGTTATTTTCGTATAAGAGGCATAAGGGAAAATGGTAATTACGCGCTTTTGAGTGTTTTTATGTTCGAAATAGTATAAAAGTATTCATCCCGAGCTTTTATATAATTTGCTCCGTTCGATGTATGTATGTGTGTATGTTAGGATAGAAAACATGGAATCGCCTCCATTCGAAATAGAGACCGGATTAAGGCAAGGCTGTGTTCTGGCGCCCCTCCTCTTCGTACTTTATATGCAGGCTCTCACACAGAACGTAACGAAAAAACGCATAGGTGGTATAGACATGAAATTCCGGACTGACACAAACATGCTAAACAGACAATACCTAAAATCTAAAACAAAAGTCACCAAGTGCAACATCATGGGTCTAATATTTGCGGATGACTGCGCACTGTTTGCGGGGACCTCGGCAGAACTCCAAGAGCTGGTCGATCTCTTTGCAAGCGCATCCAAAACGTTCGGACTGAAGGTCAATGAGTCGAAAACAGAAGTCATGTTCATAAACTGTACAGCCTCCTCAATATGCGTCAATGGACAGATTCTTAAAGAAGTAACATTCAAATACCTCGGCAGTAATATTGAAAAGAAATGGAAGAATAGTAAGCGAAATTAACCACCGAATCTACGCTGTTAGCGTAGCATTTAGAAATCTGTCTCAAAGAGTCTGAAAAAAACATTAAATCAGTTTAAACACCAAATTACAACTTTACAGAGCCGTTGTGCTCAGTACACTTGTATACGCTGCAGAAACTTGTACTATCTTTTCAAAAGACCTTAAATCCCTAAATACCTTTCACTTGAAATCACTTCGAAGCGTCTGCAAAATTAAGTGGCTAGAGAAGGTACCGAAAGAAGAGGTACTAAAGCACACAAAAATAATGACCATCACCATTATCCGCCAAAAAAGAATGAGACGGGTCGGGCATCTTAGTCGAATGGACCTAAATCGTACACCCCAACAAGTTACATCCGGAGAACTGGAAGTAGGGAAAAGACTACAAAGAAAGCCTCGTTCAAGGTAGACGGACCTGGTCAAAGAAGATTTAAAATAAGCCAACATCGCTACAGACCAATGGAGGAAAATAGCCGAGAAACGAGGAGAATGGAGAAGACACATTTATACGGCCATAGAAGATGCACATCGCAGACTTCTAACACGAGAAGAGATAATACGAACCGCGAGACACCAGGATGAAGAACAGTACATATGGAAGTGCCCACTCTGCGATTTCCAAAGAGAAGGAAGAACTGGCCGGCAATTTGTAAACTCCCATCTATCACAAAAACACAAGGCTATTGGCACAAACATCCGGTAATCAGAACTTAAACTGTGCAGTGTGTAACAACCGCTTCTCCACTAGGTCACATGAGGCATAATCATCCTAACCTGGTTACATCTACCATACAGACCGCTAAAATAAGAAAATAGCTATCTCCAGCTCAAACAACGCAACCACCTCCCACTCAGGCAGTACCACCACAGCAACAACCTACAACAGCCTATCCACTGATATGAACCGCATGTGGAAGAAGATGTAGAAGCAAATCGGGCTAATCTCTCACCAGTAACATAACTAATATTGGACATTTTCAACAGTTTTAACGTGTCACGCTGTTCTCCGCCCTATTAATTAAAATAATTCGTCGCAGCATCCCCGAATGCATTTCACTTGACACTTCCATTGATCACTTTAGATAATTTTTACGTGTTACACTATTTCCTCCCTCCCCTTTCATTTTAATAATTCATCTCGGCAACCCCGGAGACGGTGGATTTGATTCTAATACAGGTCATTTCACATTATTTTTACGTTCCGCTATCTCACCCTCAGCTCCAAGGGTACCGTACCTCCGTGTTATTTAAACAGCATTGACTGATCAATTATTCACCTCAGCAACCCTGAAAATTATTTGTTTGATGCAAATCGGCCCTTTTCAATTATTTTTTTTGTTTCATGTCGATAAAGGAGTGTGTCATTTTCATGGGGACATAATTAAGACTTAAACGATATTAGGGGTGACACCTTTCATCTCAGCGACGCCAAAAACTGTGTATTTGTCATTTTCGCTAATATTTATATGGCATCTCCTTCCCTAGTGTTGATGGGGTGAGCGGGGGATGATCATGAACTTAAGCGAAATCGGGGATATCACTATTCATTCCAGCGACCTCAAAAGTAATATATTCAACACAAATATCGATCGTTTCCGCTTATTTTTAATTTTCATCTTCTTCCCACTTCATCTCCAGGGTATACTCTATTTATCGAGAGTTTTGGCACTAAAAAAACAAAGATGGGCTCGAGTCGTGTTTCAGGGCAGCCACCATCAATATTTTAGAACAGAAACCCCATTCTCGTTACGATTTGGACTGCCTGCGATTGTCGTTTGATATTAAAATTGTCGTTTGGTAGCATTTACGCATTACCTTACGGGTAATAATAATAATTCCTTACCTTACGGGTGTTTCCATAGCGTTTCCATACAACACGGGTGTACTAACGCTATGGAAACAACAAAGAGACTACCGTAAAATGAATTTCGTTGAAAGTAAATGTAAATAAATTAAAATTTCTTGGATAATTTACGCAATGTATTTATAAATAGAAATGTTAATTTTTGTGTTACACTACAAAGGATAAAAAAGAGTATTTTAAGGGCAGACTCTCCCAGAGTTATTTAAAGTTTGGTGGTAGTGAATATAACATATAAGATGAAAATATCACTTAGTCGAGTAGTATACGACATAATGTTTTTGTTGTTCAGGTATGGTTGACCCTTCTTTATAATTTAGTATTGACGAAAACAGAACGATGGCGTACAAAACTCTTGATGATATCTTTATGCATACATGAGACACCGCAAAAATTAAATAAAATACATTTTACTCCAATTTACCTCTTTTAAATAAGAATTTTGAAAATATCCTTTCACCGTGAGACTACTATACAAATCACATGTAATTCACGTGCAATGGAAAATTCTAGAAATTATTTTATATATCTTTGATTTCACAATCTTTACGTACAAAAATGATGTAACAAATCATTTCGCGAGACACACAGAAAATAAAATACAATGCAGTTAGGGCGAACGACGAAAACCTGAGATTTATACTCCTTTGTGAACATGAAAGAACGACGTATAAAAAAATCTAAATTTACATTATTAGATAATCTAATTACAATGTATATCTCAATTAGTTCGTGAGATGGATGGTCTCAATACATCAATGTGAGTCCTAATTATGTAAATAAATATTCAGAACAATTTTCATTCTGTAATAAAAATTATAAAAGTATTAAAAATAGAACTATCTAAAAATACAACAAAATAATTGCAATCAACGTGCAATATGGCAATCAGTCATTAGCTTGAAGAATGTGCGAGGTGGGTCTCTGAAGTGCTATGTGTGAAAGTGCAACATTCTGACTCGGTACATCGAGTAAAATACATTTCAATATAATCTTTCAATAAAATAAACGTAGAAAAACTTTTATTCACAAAGTACTGTGCTAAAAAATAAAATTTGAAAATGAAAAAAGTAAAACTATAAAAAAAATCCTCCTCTGGTCACTCATTATAAATGCAAGAGCTTAGAAGGTGCATAAACATAGATATTTTTAAAATATGAAATTTAAATTTAAAAATCAAAGAAGTCGAGCGTCATACTAATACAACTTAACAATTCCTGATAAAATTCTTAATATTTAAAATTTTATATTGCATTCCCTTCCCAAGTGGTACTAAGAGTATTTAGTGTCTTGGGAAATATCACTACTGGTTTCAGAGGCCCGTAAAACTACGATCTCCAAACTAATAGTGGCCATATAAGATAATTGTTACATTTAAGCCCCTTTTCACCCCCTACACAATTGATGTATAACTATATATCCCTCGTGGAGGTTGACCGTGGGCGTAAGTTGCATTGAGAGTGCCACTCTTCAATTTACCGGTACCAAAAAGACGTATTCCAAACCAATCGATCATTTTTTAATATTTTAACTCGCCACCGTATTGATACCCTTTCCCTTGTGGGTGCTAAGAGCATATTATCTCCCCTGAGGATCAATGGTGAACTTATTGGGGTTCTATTTATCAATTTCTACGCTACGAAAAACTAATGTTTTCAATCAAAATTTTTTTCCAATTATTTTCACATGCCACCCCCTTCCCACCCCGTCCCAGGGAGTGCCAGGGTTATCTCCACCGTGCTTGTTGTCAGATAGTCAGTCATCTGTGTACCAAGTTTAGTTCAAATTGCTCCAAGCATTGTGGAGTTATGGGTGCTCACATGCATAACCTCATTTGAACCCACTTATGGATAAATTTTCGTAAAATCGTACCAAACTACACATATCTATAAAATTACAGCTCGATTGGAAACAGGGACGTAGCCGAAAAATAAAATTACGAATTTGGAAACGGAAGGACAACAAAAATACATACATACTCCCATTTAAATATCTTAGGGAAGAGTTTCCTAAAAAGGTACCATAATCTTTTGTCATGCAAACTACACACACAACTTAACTTTTATTATTGTTCAGAGGACAAAACTAGTTTTGGGCGATTCTCTTTTGCCAGAACTAGTATTGAGCTCTTTGAAAACGCTGAAAACTAGTTCTGGCAAAATGTGAACGTCCAAAACTAGTATTGAGCGTTTTGATTCGTGCGCACGAGGTCAGAAGGAAGTCCATTTCCAAAGAGTTTCAAAGTAATCAGATTGAACACATGGTTTCTAGAATTTTTAATCTTCTCTGACCTAAGCAATTTTTCGATATTTTTGGTCCTCTTTTTCTACTGTGTATTTCAGCCGAAAAGCGAATAATAAGTTTCCATTACCATTCAATGAACTTCAGTTTACTCACAGATATTTAACCATTACACATCTCGGAAGTCATCGTTAGTAAACACTCGTAATGTACATTTCAAAATAGACAAAAATCGACTTTTATATGACTGTTTATAAATGTCACAAATATTAAAATATTCAGTTTCTGTGAGGTTTTTGGCATTCAGGGCGAATATTTAAGGCAGAAATTCCAACAAAAAAGAACGAGAGTATTTTCTCATGTATTTCCAGAGTTATGAGTGTGGAATATCATTGTTTTCCAGAAAAAGCCATATATTCAAATATATTGATTAGATCAGAGAGGATTAAAAATTCTGGTAACCATGAGTTGAATCTGATACTTTAAAACTTTGGAAATTGGCTTCATTCTGCAAGTACTTTCATTAAAAATCGTCAGCAAAATTCATTGACCTCGTGCGCACGGATTTGTCGAAAAGTAATAAATTTGCTCATAATATGTAAACGAAACACTGGCTGACTAATCACGAAATCTCAGAATGTACTATACCTACAAACTTGAAATTTCTTAGATAGGTCCCTTTCAGAGTAGACATACGCTATGAAAGGATTGCATGAAAATCCATCCCTAAGGAGGTGAAATGGGAGTTCAAAAGTATTATGTGTGTATCCCACTAAACCCTAGAGTCCCTGGAGCAATTTCAACCAAACGTGATACATAGATGACAGATTATTGGACAACAAACTGTGGGATTATGACATCCTTGGCACCCCTAGTAACGTAAAAATAATAGAAATTGAATTGAAACCAATCCAACTAGAATTGAAGCCGCGCAGACTCAGCTAGTATATTCATATGTACATAATATTTATAGAGAATGTTTTAATTATCATTTACTTAACCTGATACATTGGTTCTTATTGCCTTTTCTGAAAATAATCGATTTCAAATGCTGAGGTGAATGATTGGTAATTATTCCTTAAAGAGTTTATAGAAGCTTCACTATTTTTCATTTTTTGCAGTCAATAATTTTAGATCTTGTACTTTTGTACATATTTAAGCAAAGCGAGTAGTGTTTATATATTGGTTCTTTATTAAGTCGTTTAATTTTTTTAAAAATCTGTGGTGTACCTCAATTAACTTTTCATTAACACCAAAAGTCAAACCATCTCACAACAGACACCGAAGGTGCCCAAGGGGTACCCGGAGGACAGAGCTCCGCTATTACTTGACCTCGGCACTAGAAGGAGGAGATGTGGTCAGCATCTCGCTCCGACCGGTTTGACCCCAGGATAGACCACGGTACTAATTTTTCAGCAGATTGAGTACGTCTGGGAGTCGGTCTGGATGTTGAGGTGTGCTCGAATCCCGGCCATCTGGTCAGCGACTGAGCTCTCTACCCTGACTGTTCCACTTACTCCTTCCACTAATACTACACTACACTAATCGCAGAGCAATTCCAACATTCCGACAAAACTACACAAATATAAATTGTACGGAATTCCAGGTCTTCCACTCTACCTCTTTTGGAAATCTCTTTCTGGGTAGTTTGCAAATTATGTTAATAAACTCACGTTAAAAAATCACGAGTGTTTTTCGCGAATTGTGCCTCGTACTTAAATTTATTTGGGTAATGTGAATGCATTTTATTATATTCATTTTTTGGAAATATTCAATTTTTAGACACGGAAAGTGACATACGGAAATGAATGATGATGTAAAATAGATCTCTAATCCAAATGAATGTCAAAGTCAAAATTGATTCTGATCTATCGTTTTGTTGGTGAGTCATTGAGGGAGAAAATCATCCATACTCACGGGACACTTGTATTATATACCTTACAGGACATCAACGACATAGCGAATTTTTCAGAATTAGGTTTGGAAGGTCATATTTGTAAAAATATTAAGAGATCTGGGAAATTATAATATTCAAAACTTTATAGACTAATACTTTCACAATAGGCTATGAAATTTATTGTTAGAATGAGATTGGTGAGAGCAGTAAACTTGGAGGAATAAAATGAAGTCGGAGGACGTTGAGAGAAATCTAGCAAATATTGAAGACTTCCTATTTTTTGCTACTACTCAACTGATAAGCGTGGGAAGATGACGGTGGGACAAAAATATGTGCACGCTACGTGACTGGGATGCACTCTCGATATACCTGCGCATCACACACATTTTTGACTCAGTACAATAACATTCTACAAAACATCAAATATGAAGCGTGGCTCTAAATACAGGAAACGTTCACGAGTTCCCTTTTAAATCAAGTTTCCAATGTAAGACCCTACAAAAGTCATGTGTTTGAACCACTTCTGAAAATTAACCAAAGGTATTTCTAATAATCTCGATATAAAAAAAGTATTGCTGATAAATTCGGATGTCATGAGGTGACTTGGAAAATATTGTAGTTCCTACATTAGAAACTGAAAGTTAAGATTGTTCAGTGATGGAAAACTAATATTCTTGCCTGGTAAATATACACTGTGACCATCATATATAATATCGTCTATTAACAAAAAGGAATCATTCGAGGGGATTTTTGTTGAATCGAATGTTCCGGAAGTTCACTGAATAATGGACAGAACACAAAGAGTCGTTCATTAATCACGTAACACACCAAGTAGGGGAGAGGATCTGATACATCGTTACGCCGCGTAACAAGGAATATGGTTGTTTTAGTTTTACGTTTCTATTCTAATAACTTTTCTGTGATTTTAAATTTATCACTTTCCTTCTAATCAATTACTGTTTTTATGATCTGTATTTTGAGTAAATTTATTAATAATAAAGTATTCATAAAAATAAATTTAATAAATAAAACTGAAAAAGTTATAAAAATAAAGTATTTAACAATAAATAAAGTATTCCTAAGATGAAACTTCTTTGTCCAATAAAATCTAACTTGATCATTAAAAATAAATGTAAAAAATTGCTAAAAACTTGTTCATGTATTATAACACACACTTTTTTAAGACGGGTGAGTTTCGTACATAAATTAATCATACAGGGTTTATGGCTTGAATTGGTTGAGGTTTTACTTTGAGTACTTCATTGTCAAGATTTACTAATTGAAATAAATGCATAGCGCGTAATGTAAGGGGAATGTTGTTGGACAAAGACACAAGCATAACGACGATGACCAATACGGAATATATTGGTATACATCAAATAAAGGGAAAGTATTGGAAAGAATGTCTTGGTGGCTTTGTAGAGCAGTGAGTCATCCATTCCGTTGCACTTGAATGTGGCACCTTCAAAGGGTTCAAATACACATTCAAAACGATACTAGGTGACGAGCATTTTTGAGTGAATAGATGCAAGATTTATCATATATTTTACACACAATATTTGTGCAAACGATACGCATCTTTTGTCTCCTCTATTTTGGTGTTAACCCCCATTACAAATATATTTCTATTCTTCACCGCACAATATTAGTTATGAACCATTGTCAAGTCACAGATAAAGACACATTGGAGGAACTTATGGATATAGGGCACTGTTTATACATAAGTTTCGTAAAAGCAATAGATAAAAGGAATATTGAGGTTGTCATCTTCCAACAATTTTGAAGGTAAGATGTTTGCCTGACACAAAGACATGTGTCTCGAAAAAATTCTTACGTTAATCTCATATCACTTCGATACCGGGCTCGTATAAAATTAGAAGTTTCATTAACAGGGAAACTCACGGGTTTCCAAGATTCCCCAGAATGAGATTTACCTTTCTCACGTAATTGCTCCTGGGATAAAATAGGGAAATGATACTGTATCACATAATCCATACTAATATATAAATGCGAAACGCGAAAGTGTGTCAGTCTGTTTGCTACATAATCACGACAAACCAGTTCACCGATCGTCATGAAATTTAACAAGGGGATAGGTTAGTTGTCCAGGACGAACATAGGCTAACTTTTATTTTTTAAACGTGCGATAAGAAAGATAAAAATGTTTTTTGACAATAAATGTCGATAAAATCGGTGGAAAGAGAGTTATATTTGATTACGCTGCCTAAATGGTTACAGCTATGAATGTCAATATTGTTTGCCCCAAAGAGTTCTACAAAGTCCGCGACAGCATGTCTACCTACAAAAATTAACCGAAATTATTGATAAAACGTTATTAAAATAGAAGTGTTAAAATACATCATTTTAAGAGAGTAATTTAAGAAGGAAAAATTCAATCATCATCAAATGTAATGGATTACTTGCTTTGTGCATTTCACGAATATAAAAAACGTCTTTAAATTGTTAAATTTGGACAAATAGTTTAGATTTAACCAGACTTCTAATGAAATGAAGCAGTCGCGTCATGAAGCGAAAATTCGACCGGCGTGGCTCCCGGTGTAGTAGTGCGTGCAGTCAGTTTTGTATTAAATTTGTATTGTCATGAATTTGAAAAATTAGGATGCTGTACATGTTTTAAAAAACAAGCAAGTAAAAATATTTTGATCTTACTGTATAGAAAGATTTTTTTTTCCGAGTAAAAGATTAGTTTACGAAAAAGCCCGAGCAACTCCGGATAATCTGCTAGTAGTTTCATATATTTACGATCATTGTCGTAAACTTTATCATCAGATTATCACTGTGATATCAATGAAGGAGTACCTACTACATCCATCAGAAATTCATTTTCATAAACTCCGGATCGAATGATTGTTAATTGGAGGTGATGAACAGGAGATTGATGAGCAATGAATTGTGGGTTTGAGTCAGGGAAACGCTCCGATGAAATATTAAGATTTATCATAAATTGACCTAATACCATTCGGAGGTGGGAAATGAATGTTCAGGCTAACCATGCTATGGGAATCAATGAGCAATGTTTTGAAATTTGTATGCGTAACTTAACGTCCTGGAGCAAGATATTACGAGCAAGGAAATGATCTCGCGCAGAAATGTGCCTCTTTAAGGAAAACTATCAGATGAAGAACTAATCGATATAGCGTATATATTGCCAAGGAAAAGTAAAAACTAACAAAATGTATATTGATATAAATCAATTATCAAAATTCATATTTCTGTCAATACAATTTCAACAAACTTTAATTTCATCATGATTTATTTAGGTCTATCTTTTCCATTTTTTTCTGTAATATGAACAGTTTATACAGTACGTCAGAAGCATAACAACAAAGGAAGGAAAGATTGATTGAATACTTCATCCTTTCTCAATAATTCCAATTGCCATTTTTTCGAATTCCATCACATATATATTGTATGGTTATATGAATTTTTCCGGGTTGTTGCGAATNTCAGGGACCATTTTAGCTTTGCACAGCATCCGTTTAAACTGCAACCTTTCACATCAATTCCTATTCCATTTTCACAGTGTCGAATTGCATCACACTAATTAATATTGTTCGGTGAAGTGAATTAAAATTTTTCCGGGATGTTGCGGATTTTTCCCCACTGTAACCACTGGGATAATTCCAGCTATCCACCGCTTCCGTTTAACGTCGTTTGTTACAGTAGAGCATGCGGAGGAAACTATGAAACGACGTAGGATGTCGTCATAAAAAGGCAAAAATACCTAGCAATGATTCGCTATGAGGAAAATTATAAATAGTAGAACTATAAATAGTAGGACTTATTAAATTTCCGACGACTGGAGGAAACTATGAAACGACGTAGGTTGTATTCATAAAAAGGCAAAAATACGTAGTAATGATTAGCTATGAGGAAAATTATAAATAGTAGAACTATAAATAGTAGGACTTATTAAATTTCCGACGACTGGAGGAAACTATGAAACGACGTAGGTTGTATTCATAAAAAGGCAAAAATACGTAGTAATGATTAGCTATGAGGAAAATTATAAATAGTAGAACTATAAATAGTAGGACTCATTAAATTTCTTTCCCTTCATTTTTCCCATGTTTCTTGATGAGCAATAAACGGTGACGTACGAATGTGTGCTCGTGCTGACACCACAGTCGCTGAGGATGTTGGTAAGATGACAAAATGAATGCAATCACACGACATGACCCACGTTTTTTGTGTTAAACGCATCTAAAACTTTTCGTGCTCTTGTTCATCCACAGCTTGTTACGCACCCGAACTTTCTTATAAACTAAGTAACACAAAGTGATTAAAATTCAATTGTTATAGCACAAAATTTGCGTCATTTTACAATACGAAAAAGCTGGTTATATTGATAACAAAGAAAAATTACAGGAAATATGCATATTTTAACCAATATGCACCAATAAACAAAATTTTGATGCAAATCAGTGAGTTCCACAAAGCATGAAAAGTAATGTTTTCGATATTGCTGTTTGGAATAGTATGTTTGTTTTTTGTTTTTGTTTTTAATTGGAACTTTAGGAATAGTATATGCCCGAGTTCTATTAGTACCATAATATATTCTCTACAATACTTGATGTATACTCTGATAACGTGTGTTTCATTAATATTGGAATCAAGAAATTGGATTTTAACACTTGTGCATCACTTAGAATTTTTTGAATTAAAATCTGTGTATAAATCAAGATAACATATGTTCAACCATTTTTAGTTTGGTACTCATAATCACATGATTCCTGATCTGTAAAAAGAGAATAGTTCATTATACGTGTCTTTGAAGTATTGCGTAATACAGAAAGATATTGCAAGTCATCACTTACTGCAACTTGTCGAGCTTTACGCAATGTTATTGGACGACGGTGATAATTACTTTTTCAGCATTCATGGCGGCATATTGTAGGTGATCTAATGGCATTCTAAAATTACGAAAGATGAGATAAAGGGATGTAAAATAATAGAGAAAACAAAACAAATGTATTCAGCCTCACTATCTAACAAACCGAAAACTCTCGTTAACGGCGTAACGAAATGAGGTACAATTTTTGTGATGTAAGTTATAAGTTTAGCATAAAAGTTTTGATTTACTATACATATTTTAATTTTTTGGATTGGGTAAAACATTTTTCTTACTATTTTTTCTAAATTCGACAAGACTTTGTCGTACGGATTTTAGAAAAGAAAAATTAAAATATCTTTTTAATTAAAGGCGTTTGCAAAATTAATATATGTATTAAACAAATTCAGTAGGTATTCCTCGAACAAAGATCCTAAATAAAAATCACTTTTGTGTTTTAATTCGAAAATATTCCACTTTATATACTTGTAACATTGCCAGTTGTTTGAACAGAAGCAGGGGACGAAAGTTTGTTTTGTCAAAATGATATTATATTTCTCTGGAATTTACAATGAAGATATTATATATCACAGAGATCTAACTTATTCATATGTATCGAGCAATAGAAGTGTATTATTTCCTTTAATCGTGTTTTCCCCACCATTAATGTAATTCAGCATTAAATTGACTATTAATCATTCCTTATTAGTAACCACGAGACAGAGCTTTCTTCCCAGAAAGTATCTGGAAATTCTTTTTTTAACACGTTTTCTTTCTTTTTGTTGACTTCGTCACTATGTTGTTGAGGAAAAGGGGTTTCCCATGTGATTGTACCAGTGGTCGGTGACAAAATCATCATTCAGTGTATTGAGCATAATTTGTTGAAACCATCTTTCTGGCAAATGAAAATATGAAAACGAAAAAGGGACCTCTTATCAACCTTTTTTATGTTATACAGTTCGTCAAAATAAGTGAAACATGATGTTCGTTTCTTGGGTCAAATGATACTCACTACGTCTTGACCCAATTTTAATGAAAACATGTGGAATATTGAATGAAAACATATACTTGAATTTTTACGTTTGAGTAATTTACTTGCGTTTAGCGTAAACAAGAATGTTTATTTTAGACGTGGTTGTTATCAAAATAAAAGAATTTATTGATTTTTGTCGGGAAACGTGATGACATGTGATTATAATTGTATTCAAAACATCTTTCAGTGCTTTGGAAGAAGGTGGAAAATAATTAACTATCGCAAAATGAATGTTACTTTTCTGCATTTTGTTGTCTCTTTCTTCCAAGAGCAAAAGTTAACAATTCAAATTTTCAGTACCTCAAGTATTAATTTACTACAGGAATGGTCAAAATATTTAATACAAATATATTCGTTTATTTGAGTGCGTTGATATTTTTAAAATTTCGAGTATTTGATAATTTTAAGTCAGATATCCGCATTGGAAATTTCTTTGCAATGAGGAAGACAAGAATCTTGTGCATAGTATCATTCGAGTTTTAATTTCTTAATTTATGCGAAACATATTCCCCCTTCTTTTAAACAAAGGGAAATGATTCTCATATTTATCACTTATATACTATGACCACATTTAATTCATAAGTATTTCTTAATATCAGGACAACTTTCTTGCTGATAAGTTAAAAATAGCCTTTCCTCAGTATCTTGAGCAAATTCATCGGTCATGTACTTTCCTCCATTCGCGGGGAGTCCTCTTCCTTCGAGGCCTCCACGTGCTCGGTGACCGCAGCGGCGCGCGCGAAGGGGAGGAACTAGGAGAAGTGCAGGGCCGTTGACGTCCATTCAGCAACATCTCCCGAGCGGAGGTACTCGAGTCTCGTGTGTGCGACGACGTTGACTCACGCATCCAGTGGGCATCCCCACTCCCGCTTTCGCGCGTCCCACTCCGCGGGGACTTATAAAGACGGCGGTGAGGCGGCATCTCCAGCAGTCAGAGCTCATAGCTCACGCGTGCCTCTCCGCGTCTCCTACACTCGCGTCCTGTAACGCACGCGCTTCTCGCCATGAATCCCACACACGTGGCGATAAATGCAACATTGCTGTTGGTGACGGCGTGGATGGCAGTGGAAGCGGCGCCTACCTTAGATCCGACTGTGAACTTGGTGATGGCGCACATTATGCGAGTGAAGAACTTCACGTGTCAGAAACCTCAGTTACGAGCTGTGCCGGCTCGAGAGGTGTTGGACGAACCTTTACTCACCAACCAGATGCTGTCTCCGTCGGTGACGGTTCTGAAGCTCTGCGACGCCGGCACCGGTTGCTGCGATAAAGGTACTTGCGGCCCGAAACCCGGTGCTACGAGCAACGTCACACTATACTTCAACCTCATATCTAGACCTTCTCCTACAAGTCCTCCTATAAGCGAGATCAAGAAAGTGGTTGCGGAGCAGCATGAGGAGTGTGAGTGTAAGATTCGGCCGGAGGTGCTGCAAACACCCCCGCAATAGCCATCAGACACGACGGCGTACTCTAGTAGCAATTTCACGCTGCGCCCACCGCAGGCTAAATATACCGCCGGTTACCAACCACGGCGGCGAGACGTCGTCCATCACGGCCTGTCGTCCGGTGCGGCGCCGGCCGGCGCAACCCTGCGCTTCTCTCGTCTAGTCATCCCGCTCGACCGCGCCTCACCTACGCCGACAGTTAAAAGTGATTTCGTCTGGCGTACTGCAACACATTCCTTTCTCTTTGTTGTATTGTTCGCTCAGTATTTTTTATTTTGTTAATTCAGTATTCGTTAGAGAATATTTATGAGCTGCCAAGTCACCAGCTTTGATCACGTCATGATTTTTCACTTCATATTATTTATTTTTTCTATTCATCTATTCATAGTGACATTGCTTTTTTACCTGTGATATCGTGTGAAATCGTGTAAATTGTACATAGCTGAGAATAATTTATTTGTTTTTAATTTTTTAAGAATAAATCAATATTGCTTTTTTATATGCGAGTGTTTCCTTGATCCAATCGTCTCCTCTTCCTAGCATAGCAATAATAAACGAGCGCAAACAAGTTTAACCTCTGCTCTAGGGGCAACGATGTCTATCGTGCCGCATGGGTCACAGATGGGCCGCACGGACGTTTAGGTCCACCGGCGTCTTCTGCGCCGACAAAAGGAGTATCATCGACATAATTTGGGAAATTCCCAATGATTGTGGTTGTGTTCTTTGAAACTCATAATACTAGTTCTTGCTTTAAGTCACGGGGAAGTAATTTAGTTTGATGTTTATGCATACAAATTTTTAGGTAATTTATGGGTTATATAAAGATACAGTTTTCTGCATCCCCTTCATATCCTTATACATAAACGTTTGCTTTATACGAATGACAGGAAAAATTTATAGTTCAATTCATTTTTGATGCCTAGATTTTCCCTACATCTTTCAATAGAACACCCGAAAAATTAACCATACAAATTTTGCCTTGCAAGGATGCTTTTTGTGTATGTACTACGAATACGCATGAAAAATAATTTTATTCAAGTTGATATCAGTATTTTAAATTTAAATCGGTATTTTTACAATTATTAAAAGACATTCGAGTTTTTGTTAACTAGTTTTACTTGAAACATTTAACTTAATTGTCTAATAATTTTTCATTAGGAAAATCCATTTTTCCTACCTTTTCCCAACTTCAATTCTTACGAGTGCTTGGCGTAAGGAAGTAATGGTATAGATATCATTCATTAATTTGAACACGCATAATTGTAATGATAAATATAGAGGGAAAGGAGGTCGTAATTATGTACTGTTACGTCATGGTTTTGATTGGAACTCACAGGAGGAAGTAAGTAGACATTGCCGCCTCTTTACTATGCCATTCCTGTTTGTATATCCTCTGCTTCCACCTTACATTCATCGATTACAGAATGATGATATACTCTTGCCTTTATATGATAAATAAACATGGTAATTTTTATTTCAATTAAATTTTACTAATAATTTTAATTCTCGTATTCCTTCGAACGCGTACTTATACAATTTAATAATTCTGTATTGCCTCTAGAACATTCATAGAAATCTTAAACCGATACTGCTTGTCAAATTCTCAAATAGCTAAAGAAGTGATGAACTAGAAAATTTAATTTTTTCCCGTCTAAAAAATTCCAAACAAATGAGTATTTATTATTAAGTGAAAATGCAAGGTAAGATGCTTCACCACGACGATTAAATCAAATTTTATTTTTCATGAATCGTCCTGGGGAACACTAATAGAAAAATAATATTTGAATGATGTACACAATTTCTTAATACGTAGATTAGGGATTCGCGAAGATTTTGAGAAGGGAATTATTTTTCACATGTAATATTAAACACTAAACGAATGGAACAAATGTTCCAATTGTAAATGAAACTTTGGAATTGGAAGGTAGTATAAACATTAAAATTATCAACGTAATATGTAAATACTAATTTGAAGTAAATATTAATTACAGGGGAAATGAAACTTTGTACATGATACAACACAATTCTATAGTACAGTAGTATACTATACTATTCTTACGAGTACATCACGACCGTACTTGAATCAGTGTTAGTATCTGTTTACATGTGCGGTTGACAAATATTATAGATTGAAAATGCAATTGAGCAAAGAAAAGAAATTTCAAAATTTTAAGAGAATTTTGCTCCACTTGGTTGATTTCTCCTGCTTGAACATTTCTTGAACAACCTGTACTTCAGTTTAGAAATAACTGCGTAATACTTCAGTATAGATATTAAACACTTCACACACCAAAACAGTAGATGGTGGATTTGATTCGTCGCCATAAATCGTGTACGTCATACTTTGTAATGGAACGAATGTACACCTCATGATTAAAAGAACGCTTGATGAATGAATCTGTGATATTCAATATACAACGAGATAAGGTCAAGTTAAATTTCCTATTTTGTTTGAGTGCTGTGGAAATTTGCAGAACTGATAAAATATCTTACCCAACTACCTGCATTACGATTCATATTTAGAAGACGACCTGCCATATTACGACATACCATGACGATATATTGCGACATCAAAGGCAAATTCCTAATGGTGTAAAAATTTTCTTTTTTGATGAGAAGTGTCATTTTTTAATCTTTTATTTGAGTTGTTGGTAGTAAGTATGGATAGAGATTGTAACTTTTTAATTTAGTACACTTTAAAAAAATTGAAAAAATATATAGATAGCTAAGTACCCGTGTTATTGCTCGCGTAAATTTTGCACTATAGTTCTTACCTAGAATAACCATTAATATCCACATATAGTTTATGTTGTGTCTACACCTCAACCGCACCAAAGAACACAACTATTTCAAATATAATTTACCTTTTTTTATAATATTCGATCCCTTTTGTAATCGTTGGAAATCCCAGAGGCTTATTAAGAAAGAAGAAATTGTGTTACTCTGATAACTCCACTTAAAAAAGAAATATTAAAAATCCTAGTTATTAAGTTTTAGATTTCTAAATGAACGTTTAGAAAAAAACACAAAAAAACAGAGGCAATACCTCTGTGCGTGAAACAGTGAAAATTTGAAAAATTCCATTTTACCTCATAGTACCAGTTTAAACGGAATATCGAAACAAATTTTCTTAATGATTATCCATGACATGAAAGCAGCCTCATCCAAGATTTCAAGTTCACACCTTAAATGGCAGCGGCTTAAATCCTAGTATCATATACTGGTTGCACCTCTGCCGAATTTCATTAGGATTAGTATAGTAATTTAGACGGCAAGTCTCAGCAAAGAGGTAAGTGCACTTTATTTTTATAAATATTAGTAAGAGTTATACTATGTAATGCGTATTCATATCAATAATGATAACTTTTTTTAAAAACTATTGGTTGGCTTTTGAGAGGCAAACTAAATATTGAATCCGTTTGCGACTTATGTTTTTTTCCACCTGAAGGAGAAAAAAAGAATAAATTGTCTATTTCAAAACTAAAGGTATTGTCTTATTAAAATAAACAGGTACCTACCTGGCGACAACCTCAGGTAGTGCGGTCACAAAATATAGGAGTCATATACCCAGATGTTACTTAGAACACATACATGATATAAAACAGGACAATTTATGCAATTACAATTTAGGAATACAATAAAGGACAGATTTTTCAAACTGAATGTAAATCATTACGTACTAAATTTGTTCATATATTTATTGCGTCATTCATGTTTAATTTTATATCATTTAAAACACATAATTGGTAATACACAGAACTTTTATCACATCCTAGTAAGTGTGGAAAAAGGACTGCACAATTCATAAATTTGACAAACGAGTTTATAGTTATTGCAATATATAAAACATGACTACAGTAATTATCCTCTTTCTTTATCTTCAATATACTGTAGTGAAATTGTAAATCCAACAGTTCTTTTTTTTCTTACCCCAGAGACCAATTACGCGCATATTTCTTAAAGAAAAATATATACTAGACATAAAATACACCAAGGAAGTTGTACATTTCGGAGGACGTCACATCACTAACAGTTGAGTATCGGTGACAAAGAACAATCGTCGTAACTGCATAAAGGAAGGAAAAGAGAGAGAAAAACTCAACCAAACAAACCATCTGACAAGGAAAACCCAATGAATACAAGTACTCCATACATAAACTAACAACCTCATGTATCATTTATCCAGTGAAAATTAACAAATTATTTTCAATTAATATGAATTATATAAAAGTAATTATTAAGTAATTTTATTTAATATATAATGAACAACATTTTAAGAATGTTATTTTTAATTTAATTAAATTTGGAAAACCCGATTTATTCGCAATCATTAAGTGCAACCCTTATTAGAGAAGTAGCTTGGCCATACGCTGAGCATCGACCCGATTGGATTATTTTTATGAAATCATTGAAACAATACATATTATTTTACTATGACTGGTAACACTGAATAAAAAATGTCCTATTCATTACCATACAATACACACGCTAAAGCTTTTATTATCATCTAAGTGACCTTTAACTATCTCTTGAGTCATCTAGAGTAAAAATGGACTAGTTGCATTAATTCAAAGTTTAATGCATTATTAAATAATCCAATAAAATATTTACCTACAAGAAACGTTTATCTATATTATTAGCTATCAAATTATTTATTACTAAAAGTATGTTTTTAAACATTTAAAAATCGTGAATGTGAATGTGTAAGTTAAACTACTATCTAATTGTCTCTTACGTACGTAACTCCACCTGAATTGCATCAGACATGGATTACAGTCTATGAAATCCAACATCAGTTTCAACCTTTCAGAAACTAGTTTAGAAAAGAAAACTTAACTTTAAATGAATATAAACTACTATATACATCGTATATTTTGCAATTTTTTTGTGAAAATGAGAGAACGCGATTAAGCCAATCCTGAATGCAATTACAATATCAAACAAAAAATGATGATTGTAGTATTATCAACCTCCATTGTAAGTTTAGTTCAGTTTACTGCCTCATACCGCATTCAACTAAATTGAATTATACCAAATATTACTCAATTGTCCACAAAAGTTACTTACATCTTCACTTTTATGTCCCACTGTAAAATGACTCTAAAAACGTTTACGGTTATTTCTCAATTAAATTATGATTTTATTATTATGTATTTTTATTATGTTAATTTGTTCATTTATTCTTCTCTCACCCGCATAAAAATGCATTTAGTTCTTTAAAAATCGTCCTATATATTCCTATCGTAGAAAATTATTTTGTCACATTACCTTTGGATATTAAATTGTATTAAATGTCACACATTCCTTGCTTTAGTACATTCTAACAGCCTACTTCAAATATTTAGCAATATCAAAATGATGAAAAAGGATTAATATAAAGACAAATAATTTCATATTCATCCTATAAATCAATATAAATATAAAATATTTATAAAAATCTACTCAATATTACCATAATACAACACTACTTCAATTGCTTACTGCACAACGTCAGCAATGACACAGCATCCAGAGGCGGATTCAGGCATAAGAAATATAGGCAATTACCTAGGGGCGCCCAAAGAAACTAACGGAAAAAAATATAACATTTAGAAAAAAAGTTTTCTAAATATTTGTTGTTTTTCCAAAATGTTTTCCAAAAACGATTTTCAAAATTTTCGTTAGAATTTAAAACTAATTTATAAGTATTTTGAGATAAGTCTATAATTAATTGCCTAAATTGGACGAATAAGTATTCATTATTTAATAGACGGTGTTGTTTCCGGACGATAACACTACAACGGTCAGGGGGGAAATTTTCCCCGGACCTCTCTTTTTAATACATTTACAGTGACCACTCTAACGGGTATTGATTTGAAATTGCTCAGGCGGAATAGGTTGATCCTTCAAAAGTATTTACAACTTTTGAAGTAGTATTTCTAATTTAATAATCTTCTTATAAAGTTTTACAATAATTTTTTAACCATTAAATAAAAATGGTCTTAACTTTATGTAAATATGTTTATACTATTTTGAACCTTATAATAATTAATAAACAAAAGCATATAATTATTACTTCATTCATATATTATACAAATAATAAAATAAAATTTAAAAGATAAGTATATAAAATCTGCTCTCAAAGGGTAATTTACTAATGCCTTGGCGCCAAACTTTTAAATCCGCCTCTAACAATCACAATCTAATTTTTTAAATATTTTTGACTGGTTTATTTTCAAATATATAGAGTAAGCTAATAGATACTTACACGTACGAATCATAAAATGAATATAGTAACATTTCCCACCCTACCAGTAAAATATGTTGAGCGTCTACACGTACGCAACCACCAATACTTTTGAATAAGGTCGTCTAACAGGCGTAGGAAATTATTCTAATGTTCTTGTACCTTATCTCTTTTTTCCGCAAATTCTTGATCCATGTGAATATTTAAGTTTTACAAAAACGTTTGGCGATTTATATTTCTTATTTATTTGCTGTTACTTCCAAAACAGACTTTCAATTCAAGAGACTTTTAAGTACAATTCTTTCATCAATATAATATTATGACGAAAGAACAACTCCACATGGGTTGATTTAAAAGTTATCGCTGATCATAGGATTACGGGGATAATAAGAAAGGTCACGAAAATAGTATTAGAATGCATTTGAAAGCACTTCAAGCACTTCAAGCACTGTAATTAGCAAACTCAAATGTACATAGATTTTGAAGACGACTAATTAGATTAAATTTTTTCATGGTGCAATATTCTCCGTTGTAATAAAAATCTTATTTATACTTATTCGGTTTTGATTTGGGATAAATAGGTGAAAGGGTTTTTTAAAAAAAATTTGTTGATACTGTTTGAATAGATCAAAGAATATAGAATATAGATCAAAGAATGAGGGGATGTACGGAACATCATTGAAGTAGCGGTCAATGATGTTCCAGACAATGCATTGCACCGTGACAAATGGAGTACGTATTAAAACGGATCAGATACGTAATTTGAATTCCCCCCAGAGAACTTAATTTGAAAGACTAACAATCATGAAAATGTACAGACGTACAGACTCAATGGTGTTTTTAATATTATTTTAAGAATAAGTACCGTGGTATCAATAAATTGTACATCCAAGCTGGGCAATAATAATATATGTATTGTATCTCAGCTACCCATATAACTAAATAAATAAAATTATTACATTCCAAAGTCGAATAATCATGTATGACTGAATCATCAGACAAAGCGGTTGGTGTAAGATTGACCATCCGCCGTTTATTTATTTTAAAGCAGCGTATCGCCAACTGAGTGACTTGAATCGGTGCGAAAGCATCCTTCCTCGCTCCTACTGGCAAGGGGGGATCTGGTTTTCCATGCGCACCAGCTGGACGTTGCGGTCAGTCTGGGTGCAAGGCGGGGCACGGTCGCCTGAGTACAGAGCCCTGCGGACGTCCAAGCAGCGCATGTCGAGCGCCACTGCATGCTGTTTGCTCGCTATCTCTGCATCGAGACGCACCACCAGGGCCTCCAAAGCGTTGTACGTCGCCCTGTGATTTTGGAAATATCAACAATAATTGAGAATATATTACTACTGAAATTATTTTATTGAGTCTTATAATATATTGTTTACTTTATTTCATTCAAGACCTCTAACTACAGCATCTAATATATTGTTTAACAATCTTAAATTATTATCCGTAACACATGGACGATAGCATACAAGACATATTTCTATCCAGAAAGGAGAATTCGAGAACAAAACGAATTTATTTTATCAGAACAGTAGAATTCTTTAAGGTTTTCTATGAAAAAAGGCATACCTAGGAAAAAATGTTCTCTGGACGTTCACCTTCAAATGTGTAAAGCTGCTAGTATGTAGTTTATGTTCTACATATCCCCCCTTAGTTTGATAAGTGTAATATCAGATTAATAAACATGACGGGAATCAAGTAAGCTAAAAGCAAATGTATTTGTAATAAAATTACTGTTTATTAGGAAAATGTTTTTTTTTCAGTTGATATGTTTTCCAGTTACATATCGAACAAAATTGTTAATACATACACCCTACCACATAAGACACCTTCCTTCACGACGATCATACTCAAAGAACTACTGTTACCCAAATGGTGCTTTTGCAAGTCTTACTGACTTGAATTTCCATTTCTGCAAGTTATTGGTCAACATTTACTGTCTCCCCCAGGGGGTTTACATCTAGTAAGTACGTGTTTGGCGAACACGGGGTCCCGAGCTGAGTCTGGCAATACTTCCACTTACTTGTGAAAGGCTCCTTCCTTTCTCTTTCCTGACCTTCCTTGGTCACCTCTTGTTCTTTTCGATCCCGACGCTGTTAGGGTTAGGGTATCTTTCATTTTCCTCTTTCTTCTTCTTCTTCTTTTTTAATAAATGTTTTAAGTAAAGTCTTGAGATATGTTGGGATTTGAGTTTTGAGTTGTAATTCAGGAAGGTTTTTAGTGTGTATGGCTGAGTTATTCAGCGAGTCCTACACACGGGGAGAGTCATGTTGGCTCTCCCTAGTGCGTAACTGCATTTTCCCTATCTGTACAAGTTTTAAGGGCTCTAATGAACTCGATGTTGACGAGCCCTAAAGCCCCACAAAAAAATTTACTGTTTAAAATTTACATTTACTAGGTGCTGTTTTGTGTGAATAGTTTCTCTCAATTTTATACGAAGTTTAAAAATTATCCATCAAATGTAGATTCGGACGAACATTCAAGAGTCCAAAAATTCATATTAATATTATAACGTTAAAAAACGACTATAATTAGAATCAAATCACTGACCCGCACGATCAAAATACTCATGAAGTAAGCACTAACTTAATATGCGAGGGTGGGAGCGAGGAGCCACTTAGATCTGGAAGAGTAAATAATAAATAATAAAATAATAAAGCAGGGATAAAAAAACAGAGTCCGTGTTGTAGTGAGGTGGGTCCATCATATAGCAATCACACGAGATCAGATTTTTTTGTTATTTCAAGCTAAACATCATCAGTCTTCTGTCAGTCACTGTGATTTCAACATAGAAAGTCGTTTAAAGTAAGTACTAAATAGTTTAATTTTGATCGTGTTCGACAGTGATTTCATTCAAAATTACTAACACGCCAATCGACATGGTTTCACTAAACAAAGAACTAGATTTTTGTTATCCCTGCTTGATTATTTATCATTTTCTCTCCCTGAAATAAGTGGCTCTTCGTTCCCACACCCGAAGAGAGAGAGAGAGAGAGTAACCGCTAGCGCCAAATGCGAAGGTGATTCTCACTTGAGACGATCCAGCTTCTCCTGCAAGTCCAAGTTGCTTTGCCGCAGCGCCATCACTTCGTCAGCGAGTCCAGCCTGCGGATCATCGCGCACTAGTTCTGTGCACGGTCTCATCAGACGGTTCTCCATTCGCGTCTCCGCCAACATCAGACACGCCACTTTCATGCGCAGTGCCTCCTCCATGCAGCAGATCTCCTCACGCACCCGCTCCATCTCCTGCAGCGTCTGTGCAGAACATTCCAGCTATTATCACTGACGATTTCGGTTGGAAATAGTAGAATCGAATGGGAGGGAGGTTCCAGTTGACGCCCTCTGACCTACCTTTCGGCACAAGAGTAAATCTTACCTCCATTGGACGCTAAGATAGGAAGGTTACAATAAGATATTTTAGAACTGTTTTCTAAAATGTTTTGTGTATACCATAAATCGTAGATAAAAACCTTGCAAATCTTTTCTCGTTTCTTGCATTGCCAAATGAAAGAATATTTGAAGTTTCAGCATTGTTGAACAAGTAAAACAGGTATTTTTACAACCTTTCTCAAAAAAATTTCTCGCAAATTGGGAGATGAAGGATTTTGCAATTATTTATCCTTCAAGTAATCAGTCAAAAGAATTCAATTAAAATTTCTGATTCGTTCCAAAGTATCCTTGATCATTAAACGCCAAAAAACGCAAAGGAGAATACTTTTTAAAATTTGAGAAAATTTTAGTCCAAAAATTTCTTTACACTGAATCGATAGTAGAAATCCCTAAGATGCTAGGATTTTTCTATCTTATAGTTAATAGTCAGAGACGTGATTATAGTATTCCCAAACGTCGCTGCTATTCTATGAGATCGTAATAGTATTTTATGGCCTCGTCTTGTACTTCCAGATAATTGCTAAGTAATGGCTTGTACTACAAACAGGCATATAATAGTTGCTTTTGTTTATCAAATAATAAAACTTACGTAATGTTTATTATTAAATATTTTTTTCATAGATTAGGTTTATAATCTGGTCTGTTTCGTTTTAGGGTCAATCGTTACTTGGGGATTGTGCAGTTTGCAATCGAATCAGGGCTTATATTAAAATGATATCTATTCATGTGTTCTTAACAATAGGCAAAATAAATAACATATGCATCGGATCCTACCTTCTTCCATGGATCCTTCTTTCATGCATCAATTAATTCAATTGATATAAAAGATGAAAAGTTAACACAATATTGCTAGTCTAAGTGTTCCCGCTGTATTCTCAGTTATCACAATAGACAGAGAGCAGTGCCAATAGCACTGCTAATTGGTTCACCAGAGATGTAAACCTCGCAGTATTTGCGCCTGTACAGTGTACAGCAACATTGCTGCTGGAGAGTGCAGGCTGCGCAGAGTTTGTAGATCCTACAGACTCATATCCAACTATAGAAATCTCCTAGATTGCGGTGAACCTCACCGCCAGGTAACAGATTCTCATTCACAAGTTGAATGAGAATGGTAGACGGGCCCGGGTGGCGAACGGGATGGCGCAGTCGGTAGGCGCATGAGCGCGCTGAGCTCAAGGTCCCGGGTTCATTCGACGTAACATCATATCCAACTGTAGAACTAATAACTGTAGGACGATTTTAGTCAACATCTTAATAACTTTTCAGGGCGACTTTTCAACGTGCATGGCAGTGTCGAACCTACACCGAATGAGAGGGTGGATGTTTCTGTGGAGAGCCATGTAAATCGTATTTAAAAACATTTTGAAATAAATAAAATTTATTATTTTAATTCGAGCTGTTTTTACTAATAGCAAGTTATTTATTTCACCGTTTATTTATTTATTAAAAATTACAGTGAATCAGTTCTAAATTTATCAGTTAATATAAAATGTTTTTGCCCCATTTGGAGGTCCCCTACCGGATGGGGCACGGGGAGGACTTCTCCCCACTATTATGAAATTATGAACTTCTCCCCACTAATTATTCACTATTATGAAATTATAATATACATGAATTTTGGTGCAGAACATTGCGATGACAGCAATAGTGAGGGTGTTGATCGAACCAGAATTAACGTTGGGCGAAAACACTATGAAATCTGCCCTCTGCAACTAGATTTCTATGTGGGCCAATCAATTTTTTTCATTGTAGTTATGCGTTGCATTAGCTACATCTGGCACGATCCATGTCGTATGTACCATTCGTTTTTTAAATCAGAAAAAAATGTTAGAAAAAAGTTACATTAAAAAAAGTAGACTCATTGCTCATTAAAAAACGGCGGGTGATGTATTAAAACAAATGAAAAAATTAAAATATTTACGAATCACCAAATATTGAAGGGTGAAGTGATTGAAACACCTTACTGATAACAGAAGACAGGAAGGTGAGAATAGCGTTCCACGGGAAACAAGATGGAACAAGAAAAATAGGGAGGTCTAAACCTAGATGACTGGATGACATGAAAGATCATATAAGACAAATGGGTGTCAAGCAATGGAGAATATTTGTCGTGGATAGAAAAAAGGGTGACAAATGTTAAGAAAGCGAAGGTCAAACTCTAAGGGTTGTTGGGCTGAAGAAGAAGAAAAATATAAATAAAAACATTGACACGCACCTCCGTACCTTCAATTCCACCTCTCCATTGAAAAAATTATAGAATGAATCTGACCCTACGCACCTTCTTCCGTTGCCAATCCAACTCATTTTTAGCGCGCTGCACCTGGTAGATACGATTGCGGAAAGCATAGTCAGTAGCCTCGTGCTGTGCCAGGATGTCGTTCTCAGCACGCGCACGCGCCGCCTCCATCGCCTCCCGCAACTTCACCGCCGCCGCCGTCTCATTCTCGCCTTGAGCCTTGCGCTGGCGCATCGCCTCCGTCCACGCGGAGTAAGACACCATGCTGTCCACAACACACGCAACATAATGCTACGCTGGCTGTCGGTGAGGAACTAGCGCTGGACTGGTCTCAATAAGCTCCACACCACACATTAAAGGTATCATAATGAAATACAGATACCTCATTCAGAATATTTCATAAGGGTATTTTGAATTATTGTATGCTGTGACATTTTCTTCCCAACTATAGCACAATGGCTACATACAATTATTCCATTCGTTTATTATACATCAAGAATTGATGACAATTTTTTCATTTCTACTTCCTGTATATGGTGTCGCGTCATGTGCCAACAGTTTCATCTAGTTTGTCGCATTGGCACCCACTCGCACTTTAATTTAGAAACATTGGAACTTATCTACTTGCATGGGGGAGGGTCATCCTGTGATGATGTAGGTAGTACTCCCCAGGATTGGACAAGGAATACGGCGACGCTTACAGACCACCGTTGGTGTCAATGTGTGGCCCTCCTATTTGTTTTCCATTGTTTTTGCATCTCGCCATTTTTACCCCATCATAAAGAGTACCGTACCCCTCATATGATCTGAACTGAAACCTAACTACATCGGTAGTGTATTTATTGAAATTAGAAACTCTGAAAACCATGGATCCGACGCAAATCGAAGCTTGACCATTATATTTTCCGGTCACTCCCTTTTTCACCCCCGTTTAAGCTCGCAAGGGGTGTCTTATTGCCATGGGTACTGAATTTAGACTTAAGCTATATCAGAAGTGACATTATCTCAGTGAAGCCGAAAACATTGGATTCGTGACTGATACAAGTAATTTACGATAATTCTTACTTGTTATCCCCTTCTCTATTGGTGTATTGGGACAGGTCGCGGATTTATGTGCCACAGGAAGTGTCATTATGCGTTTTAGCAACCTCGAAAACCATGGTCTCAACACTAACATCGGTCATTTTCGCTTATTTATTTGTCCCTTTCCCATCCCTATCTAAAGGGTTTATTTTTTCTCATGAAGTGTAATCGTGAACTTTAGCGACATTGGGAATGTCTGTATTCATTACAGTGGTCTCAAGACATATTCATCAACAATATCGGTGGTTTTCCATATTTTTACCTGCCACCCTGTTCCCATCTTCACCCATGGGCGTGTACTATCCCCCATACGTACTGATTGTGGACTTACCAGGCACGGGGTGTCACTATTCATTTCAGTGGCTACAACAACTACGATGTCAAAAGTAGTATCGAAATTTTTAATTATCTTTACTTACCCTTCTTTATCTACGGTGTGATAAGGGTGTGTATATACGCATGAAAATTTGTCCAGCGAAGGATTAATACTTACTTGCACGGTTGACGTAAAGGGTCAGGTTTGTAAGATATGTGGCAACTTCCTTTGTTCATCTGCAGATTCTGCTGGTCAAGTGCAATAACTTCCTCTTTGTTTCCAACGTCAAGTCGAAGCATAAACTGAGCCTCTTTTAACCGATTAAGCTGCTCCCATGCAATCTGAGATTTGTTTGCAAGTATAGTCTTCACAGATTCCAGGACATGCAACTCCTGTATTTAAAAACAACAACAGGTTTTGAAGAATTGACAATACATAGTGTATATTACCCACTAATTTGCTCCTATGGTACGTATAAAACGTTTCATTCCTGGCATACATAATAATACATTAATCCAATGATAACTTTCGGACAGGTGAAAATGGCGACGAGCAAGGAATCGAATTATCACATAACTTCTTCACGTGTAGGGTACACGGAAGAAATATGTATATAACGAACCTTAACACTACATGTGAAACCGATAAAAAAGTGCCCACAGCATTGTGAACAAGCGGTTCATTTATCTCCTATATGGGGATGTCTCTGGCCTTCCGGGGTTTAGGTCTGGGTGGAAATGGTGTACAGTTGTAGAAGGCGAACGGGTGGTGTAGTGGTTAACACCCCTGCGATCAAAACAGGAGTACCGGGTTCGGTTCCCGGCTCGTCGCCATTTTCACTTGACCGAAAGTTATCACATATCTTCTCCACATGTCGGGTACACGGAAGAAATATACACATTAATTCAATGTTGATACAATGTTGATACAACTACACCTCAGCATCACAGATAAGAATAAAAAGTTCATTGTTGATTATTATAGAATAACTAGTGCGAGATTTATGAATTTTGCCTCACGTCTGAGGGCGGGAAAAAATTCACCTCCTCGGCCCCATGACGCCAGCGAGGCAAATTTTAGTTGCTCGCGAAAGCATTTAGAACAACAAAGAAATTTTTTATGTTATGAAACAAATATTGTATAGCTCGTTCAAAATATTACTTATTTCTATTCGGCAAAAATGAACAATGGAATTTGATAAAATATTAATAGAGAACCGTAGTGCAATGCGCCATAACGCACAGTGCAGGTCCCAGGAACCCGTTTGTCTTTAGGGTAATTTTTCATCTTGTTGCCATTTTCTAACACAGATTCAAATAAATCTTAATAGCAAAATTTTCTTTTTATAAGTATAGTTTTGATAACAACATAGATTTCAGTTTGTCTTTAGGTTTACTTCGTTCTTTTTGACATTTTATATTAATTCAAATGAACTTACATTCTTGAAATTTCTTCACCAAAATAAAATTTTTCTTGACACACACATACATACATACATACATACATACATACATACATACATACATACATATATATATATATATA
>NNCF01137495.1:53892-109050 GCA_002313205.1 Laupala kohalensis
AATTTCCCCCAAAAAACACAAATACAAATTGTTATCATTTAAACATTCACATTAACGCCGAAGTGACGTCATCACTACAAATCCCTCAGGCAGAAATTCCCTCAAAAGACACAAATACAAATCGTTATCATTTAAACATTCACATTAACGCCGAAGTGACATCATCCCCTCACCAAAAAACACATAAATTAACATACACTGAATTTAAAATTTTATCTTATTAACCAATGAATCTCCTTTTCTCTTAAGCGATATAAAATACACTGAGTTTAATTACAATCTTATTTAGTTAACAATAAAAATCTCCCTTTATCTTAAGCGATATCAAAGCACTGAATTTAATTACAATTTTATTTAATTACCAACTTAAATCTCTTTTTCTCTTCACAATGACAAAACACTGACTTTACTTATGGCATAATTCTATTAAAACTAAAGTCTGTCTTGGCACTAAGGTAGTCTAAAGTTCGTGCCTTTCTTTCGTAATTCATGCCATTTCCTCCATAACGCGCAAGCGCAATACGGTGCTGGTTTAGACAATTACCAACAGACGTATCATACCTCTCAAGATGAACAATTACCGCCGCTGAGTAGGGTCCTCCGGAGGTCAGTCCCTCCAGAAAAGCGTCAGCAGTACCCCGTCCTTCCGGATGACCACCCAAAAGTAGCTCGGGCGAAAAAACTGGTGCGATGCAAGCAATATGAGCTACATCAACAGTCTGTGAGATGTCAGCTTCTCACCAAAAGACTCCGCTGAGCAACGTCAGCAGCGTCAACATCTACGCGAAAAATCTGCAAGATCTGAGCTTCGCGAACGAAAAATCTCTAAGACCTGAGAAACGTCTGGGCGCTGCCAAACAAATCTATGTTAGCTGAACACATCTAAGCGCCGCCGAAAAAATCTATATGAGCAGCTACACGAGCTCCTCTGAAAAACTTGTATGTAAGAGCTGCCGAAAAAATCTATGTGAGCTCTAATATCTGTGCGCGATCTGAGCAGCATCAGAGCGGCCACGAAAACTTTGATGTGAACACGACGAAAAATTCAGCTATGTCAAAATCTGCGAGATGTGAGCTGCGTGAAAAACTTCGATGTGAGATGTGAGCATCTATCTGCCACGAAAAAATAACATGTGAGCTGTGAGCCGCGTAAGCATCGGCTGCCACGAAAAAAATAACATGTGAGCTGTGAGCCGCGTAAGCATCGGCTGCCACGAGAAACTGGTATGTGAGAGCGAAATTTTGTTTGCATTTCCTTAAATGGGCTCTATCCCTACTTTTTCCCAAAAATCTTCAAAAGTTTGAATGTCACGTGATTGAAAACTCCCAATGCCGAAATGATTCCCCCTTCTTACGCCTTGACTCTCATTGGAACATTTTTAAAGGGCTTCAACTGATTTCTAGAACTATCTCAACGACGTTTTACTTTTAACGATTTTTCACGCAAGTTCATACTTGTTTCTACTCTCTGTACAGCTGTGGTTTATTAAGGCGGGTCGGGTCCTTTCCCTCATCCCCTCGCTAGCTTGCGATTTCTAAAACATCATAAATTTTACTTGAAGTTAAAGAACGCCTACGAAGCCTGGGCCACCGGCCGCCTGTGACCGTGGTCCTCCGTCAACCTCCTACGAACTTTTCTTTTAAATTTCTATGCTCTTTCTTTCCTTTAAATTTCATAATTCCTTAAGATGGATGATTAAATTGATAATTAATCCGTGAATTATTCAAATCTCACAATACATATACATACATATATACATACATGGTGTTCACATTAGGGGCCAAACGGTAATCTATTAAAAGATAGAGAAAATGCTGAAACAATTGCAGAGATTGGAGAGGTTTATCGGACAAAGTCTGTAAAAGCATTAGAAGTGATAAAGGGGATAATACCTATAAACTTGTATGTACAGAAGGCAAATTTTTGACATATATTGAAGAAGAAAAGATACATAATGGTGAGTGAGATGGAAATAAGAGAAGGCGATAAATGGAAGAAAATACTTGGCGTGTGTCCCACTCAATTATAATTCCAATCCAATTATAATTCATAACAAAAAGATCTAAACGCTAAGTAGCCTACATGGCAATAAAAATATACGAAAACCGAAAAACACCAGAAAAGAAATAATGTATTATAATTATCAATCACAGTGACTTATTACAAGATACAACCGGTTTAAAGTACAGATGGCATGAATTATCTTCCACCTTTGTTATTAACTTATAGAGTGATCTAAAAGAGGCGCATAGAAGATTCATAAATATCAAAAAATACCTCAAAATTTCTTTTTGACTGATTACAGTAGTTTCTTATACATTATGTATAATTGGAAAGTAATACCCCTTTTTGCGTAATGAATTCATGAAAAACGTGTGACGTACGGAAACCAGGTTTAGTAATCTGTATATAGAGTTAATTCTGCTAAACCTCGTTTCCGTCAAAATGGTTACATTCATATTTTCAAAATTTTTAATTTTAAGAAACCGGAAGTAGAGCGCGGTGTTTAAGTGAAGTCGGTATGAGCTGTCTAGAAATAGTCTTCTATTCCCAATGCATTTCAAGTTAAATCCCACGTATGGCTTCGATGCATCAATTTGTTTGTGAGTTATCGGGGGAACAAAATTCTTAACATAGATACGCCTTACAACAACACACTCGCGCGCGCGCACACGCAACATTGAACATCATCGCCAAAATTTAAAAACTCCTGGACTCTCCTGGAGAACATTCGTTAAGATCCTAAGAGATCTCAATTTTTTTTGACCAATTACAAACCTCTCGTTATATATTCCGTATAATTGGAAAGTAAAAAGCTGGAGATGGCGTTGGAGAGTGGTTGTGGAATGGAGGATGCAGTGCGATGGAGGAAAACTACAAAGGTACGATTGACTTACATATATATACCGGATGTAAGGAATCAAATGAGACATACAAAATGGTTACAGCCAAACGGACGTTCAATTGAATTCATTATTGGTCATGTAAATTTTAATGCTCATTTTGGCGATAATAAAAAGACACGTGAAGGAATGTATCTGTAGACTAGTGGTGCAAAACCATTGCACATACTTTCTCAAATACATTTCTCCGTCTGCAACATAGAGTGAGAAAAAATTCTAAGTGAAAGGGTCCTCTGTAGTTTGGTCGTCTTCCAGTGCTCTATTCATTCTCGAAGTCGCTAGATGAACTTATCACTGTCTTTTATTTTAAATTTAAAAGTAAAGTAAATATTCAGAATATTATTTCAAAACATATAGCAACATATTAGTCTTATAAATATCGTAAAAGTGTTATGTAAATGTAATTTCTTTGTAGACAGAAATTGATGCATTTTCGTATTTGCAGTGCGTTTGCAGTCCTCCTATGTATTTTATCATTATCATATCTTTCATTACAGTTTACGAAAAGTATTCTACGTCTGCTTAGTTCATTTACACTGCTAAATATTATTCATTTTAAAACAGTAAACTAATGTGTAAATGTAGCAGACAGAAGTTATTTTACTGCGTCTATACCAAACTTCCAACGAAATACCGCTAATGCGGATGTAATGCATACTAATTGTACTCGTACTTTACGAACAGAAACTTTAAGCAAAACCGGTGGAACCGTTTTTGAGAAACATTCAAATAAGTACTTTGACCTTCATGTGAAATACCCTATGTTTTAAAGTAAAAAAAAAATAAAGCACTTGCATCGACAACAAGAAAATTCTACCGTTAAAAAAGAAATTGATTCATCCATTTACTCAGAATCGCTGCGCACAGCGGACGTTATGCAAGAAACCACTTTTTCAGAATCAGGGATCGCCAAAATGGATATTCCATCGAAATCTCGCTTTCGAATTTTTTCACGATTACATTACTTTATATACTACGTATATGAGAAAGTAAAAAGGAGATGAAGACCCAGAGCATGTACTAAGGGAATGTGAAACATATGGCGAGGAGCGAGATAGTACTCGCAGTTTCTGAAATCTATGGTTGTGATGAATATGGACAATAAGGAACAGTTAATAAAGACAATATGTTTAATGAATTGAAGGAATACGTAACTGTGATAAATGAGGTGAGGAATGAATATAAAAAGTGTTAGTTGAAGAGGTTGTGAGTAAGTAAGAGCGCTTTGTAATTATGTATTTCGTAGGTGGTTGTGTAGACCACATACCAAAATAAATGGAAAAGATCTAAGACCTAAGTATTGCAGTTTTCTAACTGTCGCTAGCTGCACGGCAACCATCACGGGAGTTTTATTAAACTTCTAAAATGTAAACCATGCTACTCTGAATTTTGTTGTTTTTCGGGTGGTTTTTACATTTTATAAACTCTTGAGGGTGGCTGTTGAAGTTCATCATTAACATCAGAAAAATCGTTAAATGGCAACATTTTAAGTTTTTTTGAAAACTTTCAAAGTATTGTTTTTCAAATTTTTTCGTGGTAAAAGTACCAAGTGACTGGACTTTGAGCTGTCTGTCGCGACACTAAAGAGATCAAAACTACTATACTGTTGCTATGCTCTTAATTAAAATTTCAAAATAATTATTTTTAAAAACCTCAAATATTTTTTTCTCTTCACAAGTGACTGGCTTTATTACCAATATTGGTAAAGATATTTCTGTACTGCCATTTTAATAAAGTTTTGTCTTGTTTCCCTGCGGTAGTTTGATCAAATTGATGGAATGGCTTGTTCCCGTTGAAAAAAAAATTGTAATTCTTATAGTCCTACTAATTTCTAGCGTGGTGAAAGGGCAGACGCCAGGTACTGACAAATTTTGAGCTTCGTAGTAAAATGTCATGGACATGGACATTTTTACGGGATGTGATAAAATACCCCAGAGACGCAACAGGTGGTCAAGATAAACAATTTACAACTGTTTCAAACAATTATAAGGAAGGGAAAGATTGGTTGTGAAGTAAATTTTTCAGCAACGGAATACAATTCGGAGAGTAAATCTACAAGGACAGTTAGTCACTTTTGCTGAGAGGAACCGCGCCATGGTGAGGGTAGACACACTGATCTCATTTTCTACAAAGAAGGAACTAAAATGTTACTAGTGAAATTAAGTCTATACGAAATGAATTAAATAAATATAATAAAATAAGTCTTTAATAATGTAGATGAGATATTATAAAATAAAAATTTGTCATAGAGTGGTTTCTCAGGTGGAAGCCGGAGATATTCTATCTATGAGATACGGAAGGACGGAGACATACTAACCCGCCTCGCTGAATAGAAGGAAGGGTTGCCTAACGTTCCAGAAACAAAAATACACTGCCCCACAAATGAAGCGGTGCAGTAAATTTGTCGCTCCATAACTTCTATGTTTTTAAATATATCAGAGTGAAATTTGGGCTGAGGAAGCTCCTATGTTTTATCAAGACAGTCCCTTATTTGGAGCTGTCTGCGCCGCCGCCATCGCGCTGGGCAACAATATTGGAAGGCGCAGATCGACACGAGCGATAATTCGAGAGAAAGACGCATCGTTACTTCGGTGGGAGTATAACCCACACTAATGGTAAGAACAACCTATACGTCGATCGCAGTAAGGTTGTGTGCTTCTTACAGGGTGGATCTACCACTACCCGTTCTACAGGTAAACATATTTGAACTTAAGGGTGTAAGGTGGAACTTTCTCCTATTTTTCATGAAAAAGCGGAAAACTATTAGAGCGACCAACTTGAACTTTTTCATGCTAACACACCAAGCAATTCCTTATCTTATTAACGTAAAGCATTTTCTCGCAGTCACTCAGAAAAGTGATTGGTGGGATGGAGTGGATACCCCTTCATTGGGGTTGGTTAGACGATGAGACTTAAATATTTCAAAGAAATATACTGGTTATGTCTAGTAACACTAAATGCAATGCTTTTCATCATGAATCATTCGATTTTAACGTGAGAAAACCCCAATTTTTCAAAAGAGATGAAATGTTGAAGATAGTGGCTCGCAGAGGGTTTCTTCCATTAATGAAAAAAACACGTAAATCATACCCCTTGGGCTAGCACACACAATCCTGAGTAGTTTTGAACATCAGAAATACACACTTTTCAGGGGGTTAGGGGTGGGGGTGGATCTTCAGATATGGGTGATTTTTTAACCTCAGCTACCGGAGTGCACATTATTGAGTCTGTATACATGAGACTAGCTCTCACCGATGTTTTGGAGTGTGATATTTTTGCTCGATTTTCTCAAAAATTGCATTTCTCTTCACTTCAAGGGTGTCCCTTGAGGAGCTTCCTCACCTCAAAACTCAGATACATTTATAACACGATGAATGTACTGCGCCGCTAATTTTCAGGGAGAGTGCACTCTTGTCGTATTGACCGGAGCCGTCTACGGGATTGCATGTGTGGGGGGACAAATAGTGTGGTGTAAGGAGGGATCTATGAGAAAATATCTTAGACAAAACTGGGTAATGATGTCAATTATTAATGTAACTTGTCAACAGGTGCTCGGATGAACAGCGGTTTCGAGATGTCAAAAAATGTAATGATGTGATTCGTTCGTGAGATTAAGTAAAAATTAGTACAAAAATATTTCTTCCTCAATTGACAGGTTCAAGTAAGAATTTCGAAAAATCCTTTCTTAGTTAGCCCGTGTGATAGAAAAAATTTTCAAGTTTATTTCTTAGGGTTCATTAACACAGAGCAATATAATAGTAAATAGGACAACACACCGAGCATTTTCACCCCTTTTCATTCAGTTGGAGTGAAATATCAAATATTTCAGATATTAGTTTCTTCATATTCGATTTAACGTTTGAAATGAAATCTCAATTAGTTTGCACAGCGAAAATTATATAAATGTGCAAGCGTGAACGATTAACATCTGAGAACATTTCTATCCCTTTGAAAACATTAAAAATTAATCATTGAAAAGCCCTGATTATTACTCTTCAATGATGTACTGAATATCCTTGTTTTTTGTTGGGACACAGTTTAATCTCGGTTATAAAATTCATTCTCCCACTAGATCAATGTACTGGGAACAACCATGTGTGATGTGTTTTCACAAGTAGTTATTACTGGGTGAATAAAGTATAACTTGAATTTCAAAAAATCTTTAGCCAGACAATGGGTTGAAAAAATTTTCAGATAGGGACTGGTTTTCTCTTTGAAAAATATGCAAATCCCTCCATGTCTTTTGAAGGAGGTCAATTTTTTGCATTACTTCCTCGAAGTGCAAAATTTGCCATTTTTCATGATTTTTTGATTTAGTAACTTGAGATCATAGACATAAAAGAGTTCTAGGTTTACAAAGATGTATATAACAAGGTGTTGTAAGTTCTAACTCATTAATTAGTAATTGCAAAAAAACTCATAAGGATATTCTTGCGTTTAGGCTAACAGTTTGAGTTTATCTCACTAGGGGGTTGAAAATATGATCAACAAAGAAGCACAAGTTCTTCAATAATTATTACAAACTTCTTTTCCATTTTTGTTTTTAAAAGGACGTCCTTGCAATAACAAATACAATAATATAATGATATTCACTGCATGTTAATTAGATGCAGAAATATCTTTATTCCTGATTGTTTTGTAAACTAAATTATTTGGACAGTTGTCTCCCTTTAATTGTCAAAGTATCGGTTCATTCCTATTTTTTATGTCACAAAAAGGGGCATTTTTTTGGTTGTAAACAGTTTAAGCTGGATCCTCCGCTATTAGTAATGTGAATTTTTAATTTCAACAGATTAAAGTTTGGCATATAACCCAAATGTAGAAGAAACAAAAATTACCCTATGATCAATAGGAGCAGAGTTAACAAGTCATTGTCTGTGCAAAAAGGACGTCTAGCGCACATTACTTTCTATTTCAAGTAACAGCTTAAAGTGTAAATATGTTGCAGAAGTAATGGTGCTAAATGTGTGACAAATATATGAGTCATACCTTTTCTGCCAAAAGTTTCACTAGGAAAATGCAATAGTCATATCCATTTGGTCCTTCAATGAAAATGCTTCAAGAATATAATTTAATGTAAATTATCTTCACAGTACAAGAGACATTACGTCCATAGTACATCAACTTGTAGCTCATCATCAGCAAAAATTTACAAAACATCTAATGCATCCAGAATTGTCCTCCATTTTCAGTTACTTTCCTTTGTAGTAACTACATACTTCTAATCCTTCATTAACAATTTCCTTTCAACTTCTCTTCCCCTGATATCTCCATTTCACACCCCCAAGTGTGATACAATAAGCAAGTCTTTAGATGAGAATGGAAAAATTTGCTTAAATTTTTATTAATCCTTGAAAACTGTTGTTCCAGTCAAAATGATGGGATGAAACATTGAAATTAATGAAATAGCATTACTTCCATTAAAACCTCAAAAATCCAAAGTTGAATATGTGTGAAAGTCAAAGAAAAACACCTAATGATTAGAAAACATGTAATATTTATTTTGTAATAAATACACAGGATAATAATTAAGTGGATAAATTTAATAACAACATTAAATTATCAATACAACTCTTCTAAAATTCACATCAATACCAGACTTGTAAAGCTAGTGATTTTCTCTCCACAGGCTGATAAAATGAAATTGTCAAGCAAAGCATCCAAAGTTTTTGAATTCTTTCTGAAGTATGGTCTCACTTAATTAAGCATTTAAAATTATTTTCTAAATGATTACACAAATACATTTGCTTAAACAAGTAGAAAAAATACATATGCTAAAATTAGTAGTTCACAGAAAACTGAAAACTAAGGCCCTCAGAATGAGGAAGAAATTTCACTGAATAACTAATAACACAATTGTCAGCCTGCAGATCAACTGGAAGAAAATCCTGAAGGAAATAAACTCCTTGTCTTGTATGCATATCCCATTTCACACGTTCACCAACATTTACCATTTCTACAGGACCTGTTGTGATGGAATGTTTAGGATTGCCATCCAAATCCCAATCAACCCACATTACCACACCATGACAAATTCCAGAGCTGAAACAATGCACACAGTAAATTAATAATTAAAATAATAAGATGTGTCATGAAAAAATAATTATGAGTATTTTTCAAACTCCAAGGATAATTACAATAACAAGGCAATGACTAGTAGGAATGACAGTAATTCTTAGTAGAGGAGGGATATGTATTTTTAAAAAATGTGTGTTAATAATTGTCTTGGCCTCGATGTTTTGTAGTTCATCAGCCTTATACCAGTGAGGGGCTAGACACTTCTCTTTTCTTACTCTGATGAGCAGACAATACTGCGAATATGAGATGTTTTACATTTTTTCAAATCTGACTGTATTTCCAAAATGGCAAGCCATGTTTCAAAAAATCCCATGATAAATGGACGTATCCTTCCACTCCTAACCCATTTCTTTATCTTTTTCTTAAAATGTCACCATCTTCTATGATTCATAGCAGGAGACAGAGTTGCAACTTAAAAATGATAGAAACATACAGGTCATGAGAAACCATTTAGAGAAGATCTTCTGGTATTGTGCGATTTCCTCCAGCTGTTTCAACATTTCACTTAATCTCTTGGAGACTTCTTCATTATCTCCATCAGGTCTATCATATAAGAGTTTGCATCAAATAATTAGATGTAGTTAGTATGCCAGGAAGAGGAGACATCAGTATCTTAGATGTTCTCCCAGAAGAATTTATCTGTCCCAGATGCCAAGTGGTCCACATACCATATTTACTAGTTATTTACATACTCCAATTTTTAGAATGATTTTCTGAAGTTTTGCATAATTTACACAGATTAATCTCTACCACAAGAGTTTACTGTAAAGTCTTCTCATTGTTTCTATGACCTGTGGTGGGGTCTGTAGTGCGGCAGTCGTTTTTACAGGCCACCTTAGGGGCAACAGTTTAAACAGAAATAAATAAAATATTTTACGATTTTTTTTTCTTAATGTAATTTATGCACTCCTATTTTGAGATCATTTTTCATTACAAAAAAAGTGTAAAATACGATATTTGACATTTCATTGGAAGACAACACTGGAGCCTTCTCACACACTTATGGTGGTCATGACTGCTTTCAGTGTTCCTTCTCCAGGGCAGGTGAAGGTGGGAAGAGATTTGATGGAATGAGTTTCAGGAGAGTAGAAGGATAAGGGTCCTACCTACCATGTACCTGGATGCAGTGATTGTACATCCCAGGATGCCTGTCAAGGCCACAGTTCACCACCTATCATGTCAATCTCGGGAACAAGTATGCTCATATCTGCCATTGAGTGAGGTGCTCAAAGAAAGACCAACACTCATATAGGATATTTACCATTATTGTTTTTGTTATTACAGTTATTGATACTGATTACATGAAAACTTGAGATGTATTCAAATTTTGGATACAAAATTGAAGGTTGGTCTTACCTTTCACATGTGATTTCTCCATCTTTGTGCATCGAACAATTTGAAATATCTTTACCAAAAGTAAAATTCAGAATTTGGAAGGGACGAGTCAATGCTCGACAAGGATATTCCCATAATGGATGAGCCTCAACAGAACTATCACTGATGGAACTAGAATGCTGTGGGGATCATTAAAAAAATAAAAAAATAACATATTCAATAAGATGTAAAAGTGTAGCAACAATGCTTGCCTGAATCAACTTGTCAAAGTCCGCAACAGCAAATCCTTCAACAGTAGAAAGTGGAGAACGAATTTTATATAGATCTTTAAATTCTACTCCCATAGCCCATACAGTAGCTTCGGATGGAAGAATATTTACTGATGAAGATAAACATGAAGCAAGTTCTTGTTTCATGTACCAAAAATAAGCATTATGCCACGGCAAAAGAGTTGTAAAAAAGTGAGGCTCTCCCAACACCACTGTCACCTACAATAAAAATCACTTCAGTTAATTTGTAATTCTATTAAAAATAGTGAATACTCTTAAAATGCATAATTCAATTTATCATACCTTGCCTTCCAAGTCTTCTTTTCTTTTTAGTGAAGATATACTGTCTTCTAAAACAACTTTATTGTTGAGACCATTAAAACAGATAAATTCTTCTAGAACTCTTTTAGAAAGTACATTTCCTTCAATACAATACACTTTCTTTGCTCCCAATTTTGCAGCAACTAAACCTAACAGAGTTCCTTCACTTAGGCATAAACAGATACTGTCACTTGTAATGTAGTGCTCAAGGGCAGCAACATATTTTCGAATTCTTTCTGAATCATTCATTGCGCCAATTCGTGTTCTACTGAAGCCAGCATGTAATCCACAATCACATAAAGGTCTTTGATAATCTACATCTGAATTTCTAGAAAAGATAAACAAATGTGTAAGCAAATATACACTGCTCAAAGTATAGAGAGAGTTTTGTTAAATTCGTACTCTACACAGGTAGAAAAGATGACTTTATAACTCCTTCCCTTACACTTATATAAAAATTCAGCTCAAAAAGTTTTCTACTTGTCATATCTTTTAGAAATATTAAAATTATCTTATCAGATTAAAATACTTTACAACAAAAACAATATATTAAGCTGATGAATTTAAACATACTCAGTAAAATCAATGTTTTTTCTACCTCGTAATCATTACTATGTAGCAACTCACTATTGCTTATATCACCACTTACATTTAACACCATTGCAGGTATACATTCACACATAAGTAACTAGCAACTCGCCCCGGCTTCCCACCAGTTTGTTGTATTACTGCTCAACCCTTTGTCATAATCTCACTTGGAGTAAAAGTATCACGCACAAACCGTGAGGATAATGTCATTTCAATTAGTTAGCGAGATATAATTAAAATTCAAAAAATCCTTCGTTAGGGATTATTAAGAGTATTTTTGCCTCAACAATATGAAAGCAATATCCTCCCAAAATTTCAAGTTTCTATAATTTTCTCTGCATTGATGAACGTTTTGGTCAGTCGGTTAGTCCGCCAGTCAGTTAGTTAGTCAGTATATTTCTTGATATACATATATAAAAATAAACAAAAACATTGAATGCATACAATTTGAAAACTGCAAGCAATATAAAAAATTGCAGTTTCAAAAAATACTAATTATCAAAAACTCCTACCGTATATTTTCATACAAATTAAACCACACTGAAAATTCATCTCGTGTGCAGATGAGAGAGAACTCCTGTCCTTTCTTTACTTCAACTTCTTTTGGGAGATAATACACAGCCTGCATCCAATGGTCCCTCCAAGGCAAGTCATCAGCATTGCCTTCTTTTCTTGTAAGCGGATGTGCCCACACAGGAGCACAACTTAACACAATATCACCTTCAATATCCATAATCAAGTCCCACCATGCAAATACTACTTGGGCAACACCATCACGTTCTGCCTTTGACACTAAAATATGAGACAGTTCATTGGGTAAAGGAGATTTTCCAGACCAGTCAAATCTGTGACAAAAAGAAATTGCAGTGATGTCCACAAAACAATTATCATTAGTCATATTATTCTGCACGAATAAAAATTAATTTACCTCATAACCGGTTGAGAGGAGATAATGGTTTGAAATTCATTTTGAGGAAATTGACTTAGCTGAATATCATGAACTCCAGCAGCTCCTGGACAATTCCATATTTCTGGAGGAGTATCTAAAAGAATTAGTGAACTTTTGGATGACCCTTGGATAGAATTCAATTTGTTCCATCGCTGAGCTAAAGGACTTTCAACAACTTGACAATACAATGTACCAGACATAGGAACTACAATACAGTCCTTCTGTAAAAATCAAAACAAAAGTAGATATAAAAACCCAAAATTCAAAAGCTCAAGTAATTGTCTCTCTTACAAAAATTTACCTCTAATAGTTCTTTATGAGCATGATTAAAAACTTTGATTGCACCTTCTCCAATTAATTCTGTATCAAATACTTCTGTCACTAATATATTGGCCCGTTGTTTAAGATCTCCATTATCTCCAACAATCAAATCTGTTGAATGCTTTGGAATTACAGTAATAATATCTTGAAAACCATTTTTGATGGTGATTTTCTTAGCACAATCTGCCATAGGAGGGAAAGCCTGAAAGCACAATAGTATAATTAACCAATCATAAATATAAAAGGAAGAATCTGTTTGCATACTATATAGAATATACAGTTTTACTCAGGAGAGTAATGTCAGAAAAGTACTCTCAGAGGAATGACCTATAGCTTACATACAAATTTAAGGGAAGAACTCGAGAAAAATTAACATTAAAACTATTTTGCATGAAACAATCCTTTAATAATGGGAGAAGATTAACACAACTAACAGTACATAAAACCTTTTCATTAAATAGCATTTAGCATGGGAATTTGTTACTTTACTGGAAGCAAGCAAGAGACCATCCCATCATTCCCTAAAACCAAGGAAAAATGGAGAAACACCAGATAGGATTGGGCAACACAAAAAAGTTGAATTATGTCAAGATTAAGCACAGATGTAGAAAATATAAAATTTCAACAAAATTTAAAAAAGAAATAAAATCATGTATTTGTGAAAAAAAATAAAAATAATAATCTCCGAGAGTTGCAAAAGTATTACTAGTAAGAAACAGAATAAATAGCAGAGGCCAAAACATTGAAGCTAATAACAATTTAATATTGTAGCAAGCTATTACAAAGAAAAAATTGTGTCACTACTCATAGGTCCCAGAGTTGGAGTCCAGGGTTCTCCAAGAGAACCTACGGGACAGATCCCAGTTTCAACGTCTCGTATACAGGGAGGGAGACGTTGTTTTTCTCATCACTTTTCAACCAATTTTACTCCCACATTAGATCTAGTATTTTTTTATAGCTGACAAAAGGTAAAGTCTTGACATAGATGTGAGTTAAATTTTCCTTTTTTTGGTTACAAAAGCCTTTTTTAGAGTTTAAAAAAATTATCCAATAAAAGCAAAATTTAATGATTTGGATTGTGATACCCTGATAAGCCCTTATAGATATTTGGAACACACGATCTAAATACAACTAGGAATGGTTATCAGAAATGAAAACATCTAATATTAATTCTTGCTGAAGATAAATCAAACTAAAAATAATTCTTGTCTCATTAGGAAGTTCTTGGTTAATGGTGAATCAAATAATGAGACTTGAACTGTAAAATAAAACTATTTAATCATTTTTTTAAAAATTGCCTTAAAGTTAAGAGATTAAAGAAAATTAATATTTTAAACTCTACATTTTGTTACTTCAAATTTTACAATTGGGTTCTACATTAAATTTGAATAGAACTGAATTACTAATATTGTACAATGAACATCTCAAAAAGTATTGAAACTCTTAAAGATGTATGAACCATCTGACAATAGGAAGTGAGCACTATCCACTTTGAGGCACTTCACATATCACCAGATTTGATGAATACCCAATCCATGATCCCAAAATGTGAAGCATCTTCCTTTTAGACAAATTAAGACTATTGATTTGCCTGGTAATATTTCAAAATACAAAATAAAATAAATAACTTTGGATGGTCGAAAATATGGTGGCCAACTGCCCTAAAGAACAGAATCCTCAAAATCAGTCATAATTTGTCACTTATGCATAGTTTTGGGTTGTAAATAATTTCCCACAATATATACAATACTTTCTAAAAATTAATTACATTGAATCAAAATTACTATTTTATTTGTGGGTACAGTTCCCTTCTTATATGGAGTATGTAAGGGAAACTCCAGCTAAAAAACTCACTTACTCCAAACAAGTGAGGAATTGAACCCTCTGTCTCCTGTGCAGTGACATGTTGGGAGTAATGGCATCACTACTTTGTAACTGCTCTCTGTAAACCATTTTAGAAAAATATTTAAATAGCATTTTAAGGTTTTCTAAATCCAAAGAGTCTTTCCAACCCCTTCTTCCAAATAAATGACAATTCTTAATTTAAAAGTAAAACATGATCACCATGCATAAAAAGATAAAACAAATAATTGGCATGGCATTCTAATAGAGCCAAAAATTTCACAATATTGAATAGAAATTTCATTCATTATTTTGTCTTAAAATAAAAAAAGACAAGCAGAATAAGTTTACTTTTTAATGCGAGATTTAATAAAATTCAGATAGATAATACCAACAACCTCCTATAGATAATATAAAACTTCCTCAAATCATTTATGTTAAAAATCATTTATATTAAAAGTAGATATTTTAATACTTCTGAGTCATTAGTATTTAGCTAAATACATCTTTATTTGTTATTTTTATCAGAGTTGTATATAAACAAACACAGAATAACATGAAAGCTTGTCTATCCCAAGACAACAATTTGCATAATAAAAAAATAGATATTACAATCAAACACAAAATCAAAGTTCTGTAGAGACAACACTTCCATGTTTTCCATATCTAAAGTAACAAACAGAAGTCCACAATTAACAAAAACAGCCAGGTGGTGATGTGCTACAAAAAGTTCATATCTCAGATATCATAACTAAACACTATAAGGTACACACATCATTTAATACCTTATTACCAATTATAATACTTGATTCAAAATAATATATATTGAATCATTATATTATTATAGTCTTTACTTCAATGTAGTTCTCACACAAATTGCATTTCACACTCTGCTCTGCAGGAAGAGAATTCGGGTTCAAAAATTATACTGATCTGAATAAATAAGAATATTAACTTTATTGACCTTTTTTGAGACTTGGAATTTTATTTCACTCAGAGTGTTGTCACTGGTTTGAGACTTCATTGGGTGCTAGTCCATAAAAAGAAACAGAATGCTAGTAACATGTCATAAATTAAATATTTAACAACGGAGAAAAAAAATGGAAAATGGAAACCACATGTAATATTATTATAATATTATAAATTAATTCCCAACAATTTCTCTGAGTCCCCAAGAAAGGTTGAACAAAAATTGATATTAATATAATGACATACATTAACAGCACAACTGAATAAACAAGGTAGTCTGTGAGTGTATATGACCCAAAAAGATAAATAGCAATATATAACAATATTATACAAGAAATATAACTGTGACATTGGATAAAAAATAATCTAAACACACAAAAAAATCACTTTATGCACTCTGAATTAATTAAACAATTTGGTTAATAAATAAAGTTATTTTATTGCCAAACTATAACAATACATGTGAGAAATTTCTCTCAGGACTTCTTATCACATGAACAACACCCTCTAACATATGGAAAACTGTATAACACTGCAGAACTTGTGTAGAGATCAGTCAAATTCTCAAAGTCAGATGAAAATTCATAAATACAACAAAGTAGATGTTTAGTATGCATTTAAAAGATTTGGAAATTCTCTAATACAAGCGCAGGCTACACAAAGAAACAACTCTCAAATCCTCTGAAAGAAATAAGAAAAACATTGTATGTTCATCAACTCATACTTCCATAAATATTAGAAAACTTACTTCACAAGCAACTACAGAATCTGCACCACAAGATGCAGCCATCATTGACAATAAACCAGTACCAGTTCCAATATCTAATACATGGACTTTTTGCCCTTCTTTATGCTTCCTTTCAATTGCTATTTTAATAGCAGAGTAATACTTCTCATTCTGAAATACATAGGGAACATGAATATATATAGACTATATATATATAAAATTTTTAGTACATAATGTACTAGATGAATGAAATAAAAATTAATGTATTAGTAAAAAAGACATTGTATGTATACCCGTTCTGAATCATGAAGCATGTCAGCAAAAGCAGACCTTGCTATTTCTTGATGAAAATCATAATTTTCGTCTTGAAGTTCCCACTCAGCAAGACCAGTTAAGGGATTTATTCTTTTCGTGAATACACTCATACTTCTTACAACTTGTTTCCAATAACACTTTAACCCATGACAAATGTATCTAGAGGAGAGAAACCATTTCATTACTTCAAATCTGAGAAAGTCCAAGTTATCATTCCTCCTTGTGCTATTTCTATTACATTGCGTATTTTTATACAATCTAGTTGTAGAAGAATTGAGTATATTTTAATTGATTACTAATGACAAAAGACAAAATGCACGTGCTCCGAGTCCAAGTGTAATTAGTTATGTTGGCGAACTTGTTACTCAACTTCAGTTTGTGCAACCACGTGCGATACTGAAACGTCGTGTTAAATCGGCATAAATAATTGTTTCATAGACTGAAATAATAGTACGCAATCGCAGAATAAAATATCACAACAATGCCACAGTATTTTGTTACACTTCGCTCATGGAAAGGGTCATGAGCGTTCTTGAATTTGTACATACTACTTACGAACAATTTATCGAGTGAAAGTTAGTGAATTGGTCGATTAAATAGTTTCCTAATAAATAATAATTAATGTGCAATAGCTAGACTCACAAGAGACAATATTCTGTGCAATTAATTGAACGAAATATGATCCATCTGAAGCACACACTAATATCGACGTTTTCACGATTTCCGCAGGATTCCTGTCTTCGAAATTCATTGCGAGTGCACGCAGCATCAGCGCGACCATTGATGTCTGGACGCGCACCCTGGTGTTTGAGGTTATAAGTATTCTTTGAAGAGGATTTACAAGTCATACAAGCGATATATTTTGTGGAAGTGAGAACTTTTTTACAGTTAGTTCTTTATATGATTTATATTCTGTTCTGCTGAAACAATTGTTCATTTTCTTCCAACCATAATTGATATTTTATTTACTTGTGTTGTCTTAGACTTGATTGCAGAGGTCTAGATATTTTAACATGGCGACTTCCACAGGAGGTGTGGGTAAGTGTTAGTAAGCAATAAAAACGATACATCGCGAATAATTTTGAGTTTTTCTTCGGTAATAGTTGGTGATATGAAATATAGTTGGTTGGGTCCATTTTGCTATCCATAAAATCTGACCGTCAGGCTAACAAGTGGTCAAGAATGAACGATGTACCGGTGTACGCCTCACCCGCCATTTCCGCAAGATAATGTTAGGAGTGATTCAGTGAATAATTTTCTTGTAATGTTAATTTTGACATGTTGGCGAGAAGAAGTTAATATTGTTATTTACTTTTGTACACTAGTGTGAAAGGGTTCTCTTGGGTTGATTGTCTCGTGGATTAGGTTTTTACTTGAATCGGATATACTAATTTATCAGTTTGACACATGCATTTACAATTTAGTAAATTGTATTATTTCCCAGTGGTTCCCCGTAACTTCAGACTACTTGAAGAATTGGAGCAAGGGCAAAAAGGAGTTGGTGATGGAACAATAAGCTGGGGTTTAGAAAATGATGACGATATGACTTTAACACATTGGACAGGCATGATAATTGGACCACCTAGGGTAAGAATTTACTCCTTATTTCTTTGAAAACTGAGTCTTATGACCATTCTTCTTATTGTATTTCTTAAAATTACAGACTCCATATGAAAACAGAATATACAGTTTGAAAATTGAATGTGGACAACGGTATCCAGATGAATGTCCCAGTGCAAAGTTTATCTCTAGAATCAATATGAATTGTGTGAATGCTACCAATGGTGTGGTAAGTTTTGAAATTATAAATTGCACATTTTTTTTTGTGTTGTAAACTCGTATTATCATTTTATTTACAATTGAGGGGCTTTGAACCACATTGTTGTGTGTACCAGAAAGTAAATTGTCCAGGAGAAGTAAATCAAGAGAACACAGGTTGGACTTACGTCAACAATTTATTATGATGCAGTTATTGTGTAAGAAATTTAGTCTTAAATCATGATAAGAACTGTAAACAGAAACAACACTGGTACTGACATTTTGATTTTACATGAGCTATATCGAGATGTAGGATGAATATGTATGAGACGAAATATATATCTGATAATTTTTTGAATGAATTCACAAAGAAAATAGTGCGGAACAATATTTCTTTATAACTACCATAAATACGAAGAGCGAAGAATATGGCTTATATTTTCGGAACCACAATAATATTTGTAGTATTATGACATTAATTATTTTTTCGAACCCTTGTTGGACCAACTCCTTAACTTTGGCCAAATCATTATCTGACGGAGCAAAAATTTAATAAAGCTATCTTCTCCAAAATCCTTGCAGTTGGTTTCGTCACTTTGGAAAAAGAGTGGGTAAAGACATTGTGACAGTTGTTAAAAAGGTCTGAGTGTTAAAGATAAAATATAATTGTGTGATGTAATATCGTAATGAGCCCTAACGTTGGATAACTAATTGAAGCATAAATGAACAACATTGAAAGAGTAGGTTGGAACAATACAATATTTTAAAAGTTAGTACTCAATTTATTACTGCACAAAATATGATAGTAAAGATGTGTGCTTCTACTTTTCATTAGCTTTTTGTTGAATGACGCAACGTTGATTTGTGAGGATTAGATTATCCGTGTAGTTTCTGTCTCCTTGATTTTCCCAGTAATCAAGAAGAGATTAGTTGGGTGTTAACATTACTACCAACCTAAAATTATTAGCACCTTTGTAATTTTATGTTAGAAAACAGAAGAAAAAGAATGTACGAAAAAGACATGATAAAAGTTTTGCATGCTAGTCTTGTGCATAATATGCTTATGGATTAATTCACTCTTGAGTTATAACAGTCCAAGTGTCTTAACACATTTTTCATAGTTATAAATGACTTTCTGCTCAAGTATACTTATATTGATCTAATGTTATAAATAGTGGTGTACACTTGTATTTGCAAATGTAATACCTCAATATGGAAATATTTACTACTAGCAACATTGCAGTTGGAAGCCCTTCAATTCTGCTTCCTTGCCAAATAATCACTACTATACAAGAGACACTCATTGTCATAATTAATATGGTAATGTTTTATTTGTATGGAATCTAAAGCATATTATTGTTGGTTGGTTGGTTAAGTGAATGTTTTTTGTTATTTGCCAAAATACTTGTATATTGTTTTCTGGATAGTTCGGTTTTTGTTTAAAAAAATTCTTAATGTAAAACATTCATGTTGATAGATATTCACCTCAGTTTACTATTATGTGTAATTCACTCTACCATAGGCTTAGGGATTGTTCTTTGGAATTCATTAAATTTACCACAGGTGAAAAATGTAGGAAACAAATTTCCAAAGGCTTATTTTTTGCCTTTCAATTTCTCTGTGGATTCTATTTAAAGGGATTTGAATTTGTGTTTTTAATCAGTAATCAAGAAAATATTGAAATCCATTGTTTGGTTCCAAATAAGCAAATGTGCGATATGTTATAAGAATCTTTCAGTTCTATATTTTATTGTATATGTAATGAAACATGTTTAAAAACATGCAAAATAATTTTATAGATTTTACTAATTTTAATCTTCACTGTCGACTTAGACATTAATTACATAATTTGCATTTATCATAGGTTAGTGATCTATCTTAGTTGTTTATTTTTCATGATATATTTATTACCTATTTGCTTGACGAATTTTCTACCGACCACAAACTTGTCCGAAGCTACATTTTGTGAACATTTTAGTTTAGAAGATCCACTTAATCTTTCATGATATTCTATAATCACCTGTAAATTTCTCCTGACTACGGAATTAGTCATTGCTCACAATATTCTTGAAGCAAAATTTTTACTTGTTTTTTTAAATTAAATTTTTCTTTTAAACTATCCTTTAAAAGTAATTCTGTTTATTTATCTGAAATGATTGATACGCTAAATTTTTTATACATTATTATTGAGAATAATGAGATAATATATTCTTAAATCCAAATAAAATTACTTATTTATTGGAATGTTTTAATCATGTTTTCCTGAATGTTTCAGTTCCATGTACCTTTATCCTTCCTGGTTCCATCCTGTATGAAGTCTGTCTTGCTTAATTATAACAAGTTTAGTATATATATTTATTTATAATTATTTTTTATTGTAATTTCTCAAAGTTAGTACACATCCTTAATGAACATATTTTTTGCATTTAACCAGAAGTTTATCATCATACTTAATAATTGAAACTAAGCCACTTTTAAGTTGTAAAGGAATTTTATACTTTTAATTGTTAATAAATTTTGTCAATTTTTTTCTTTCTAATTTATGATTTTGGAGGATTTGTGTGGTAGTTTGTTTTTTTACTTCCTACAATTTCATTCCTAACACTCATTGCTTTTTACATTTTTATTTAGTGGGACTTAACTTCTTCAGACATTTCCTTGACTTTCTTCTTACACTATGTTGAAGCAAATCTTGGGTGTATGAATTGAAATGCATTGAAGAAAAAGTTGTTAAGTAAATTCTTTCTCTGCATGATTTACACTGTTGTTTCTAAATACTTTCAATTTAAATCATTGTCCTGGAATTTTAATACAGGTACTTCTGATTATCTGTGGCATTGGTTGGTGTCACAGCCGCATATACCTATTCTGCAAATATGACCCAAATAATGACTAGCATTGGCTTGATTTCTCATAATCTTTGAGAAAGAAGTTGTGCAGCACAGTAATAAATTGATTCCGTTCCATGCATAATTATTTGTAATAGAAATTCTCTGCAAGACACACTGTATTATTAAAAAAATGTAGTTTAGAGGCTGTTCGTTTAGATTTCATGATTCTTGAGGTACTAGAAAATTAATGTAAGATTCTGTTTATTACCTTATTCAAAGGAACATTTACCTGAAAACATGTTTTTTATAGAAAAAACATCGAAAAACAAGCGGTGTTGCTTTATCATCTAGAAAGAACGAGATACATTATATTAAATTGTGATAATGTCCTATTGAAGGGTTTTAGTTTTGTCATTTTGTTTTAATAAGATGTATAAATTTGAGTTTTGAAACATGGTGGAATTCACATTTCCTTTCTCTGCTTTGTTAGGAGTTGTACGCACAAAACCTTTATTTTCTTTATTTCAATATGAGAGTTGTTATAGTAACCTTATGTATGTGGCTCACACTAATAATATTTATATTATTGATTTATAAATAATCTTGAGAATTTGCTGTAGCAATTTGGTGTATTTTAACATTGTCGTAATATCATACAATTGTCAAGATATGTTTTAACAATAAATGTGTAATTGAGTTGTTTGTTTTCTAGGTGGACAGTAGAGCCGTCCCTGTTCTAGCACGATGGCAAAGGGATTATACAATTAAGACTGTTCTCCAGGAATTACGAAGGATTATGACTTTGAAAGAGAATATGAAACTAACTCAGCCACCGGAAGGCAGTTCGTTCTAGCAACCTTGCATTATCCTGAAAAGATTTGCCATACTGGCAAGAGATGGCAAGAATGTTGAGAAATATTCACTCCGTTCTTTAAGAGCAATGCATTACATAACAGTATGTTTCCATGGATAGCCATATATTAGTAATGCACATGCAGTTGACTTCTTTAAACTTTCACCTGTATTCAGAGATATTTTGACCTTGGATGTTGGGACTACATTTCTTGACTGTTGTGCTGAAGGCTAATATTCTATATGTTAATTGGAACTCCTGAGATCTATATATGTAATGGCTAACCAACAGTTTCTGAACAATAAATGGCCTACAATTCACCTTGAAATTATGTTGCTGCTGTTTTAATTTCTTTGTTGCAGGCAACATTTAGAGATTTTGAGCTTGTATAGATATTAGTTTCATTTTTGGAAGTCCATAAAATGCTTTGACTCATAATCAAGTTCTACAGATTTTATTTGAATAAATGCTTGAAATTAATAACTCTTTGCTATGTAGTGAAATCACCTTGAACAGTGTGTTTTTGTTCCCCATTGTATGGTAGTGTTTATATAGTGGTTCTTACTTTGTAATTTTTGAGCAATGCTTTTAATGTTCATAAATAGGTATAAATAAAATCTTTGTTATAGAAATGAACTCATTTATGGTGTAAATAAGTATTTGTTTACTGATATGCCATGTTCTATGAATCTGAGGTGTCTTGATATGTAATTTACTAGTATTTAAAGAAACCCAAAATAGACTTAGTGGATACAAAGTTTTGTATTTCTTTTCACTGTACATGCAGTTCCTGGTGGTACATTTAGAAATGGCAGTTAATATTCATCTTCAGGAAGAAGCTATTGTTGCCCATGTTGCTAGTTCTCTCTCTTTCCTGGGGTTGATTTTGAACCCTATTTTACATTGGTATGTCCCCTTCTCTGAATACAGTTGATTTCTAGAGGAAATGCTGTGTATTTCCCTGGTTTGGCTTTTATAATGTACTCTACCACCGTATACCTATTGCATAGCAAAATACCTTTGGACTGAATGTGACTTGTTTCAATTTGGCTTTGATTGTGCACTTCCTCATCCTTGTTCACTAAAGCTGATAGACTGCTGAAAGGATGTGCTGATAATGGCATTTTTACTTGCTTCTGGAAACTAACTTTTTGTATCAATCATAGTTCATCCAATCGACTATTGGACGCTCTGAAGAGTTAATGTTATAAATTACGGAACCTTCCCGTACAGAAGACATTGTAAATTAGAAAACTTTATTGAAACTGTAAAAATGTTGCAATGTTTAATAATTGATCTTGCATAATCAATAAAAACAAATGAACTAAAGTAATGTTGCATCTTTACACAGCTATATCCCATTTCCCAGGGCATCAAGGGAGAGGGAGGTAGGGCATATAAAGAGAAAACACTATATAACCATCTTCTCATTACAATGATATTTACACATAAAACAATTGCCAATGTGACATTAGACGATTATCACAACAAAAAGGAAACTAAATGTCCTTGGTGAAATTTCCTGATTTGTTACTACTCTTGCCCTTTACACTTTTCTACAGTGTCCAATTTCGTGGGAAAGTCTACTATTTTGAGGATGGCTTAAAGGCAATCTTGCGACTCTTCATTGTCGTCCATTTGTGTCTCTTCAAATAATAAAATAATCCTCCAAGGACAGCAAAGATACCAATCACCTGCACAAATTGGAGAAATGCGATTCAAAGCCATTTGGTCTTATAACTTATGCTATTTATAATCCTACCTTAATGGCCATTCTTTTGCGATCATCATGTTCAGGCTCTGCAGCCCATTTCAAGAAAGTGCCAATATCTTTAGCTAATTGACTAGCAGTAGCAGGTGTGCCATCAGAATATTCTAAAACCTGTGTCCAATAAATACATAAACATAAATATTTAACAATAAATCTCACTTTGTTACAAAAGGAAATATGATGTACTAACTTCATTGTATAGGGCTTGAGCCATACTGATAGCACCACCTGGGAAATATGGGTTGAAATACTGGCCTTCTCTTAAATTAATGCCAGCAGGAGCATCACAATATCCAGTAAGCAACGCAAAAATATAATCCTGTAATAAATTCATTTTTAAGGTCACATAGAAGATCAAATTTAAGTATTTATCACTTGGTAAATATGTACCTCTCCACCATGACGAGCCAAAGTAATGTAACTCAAATCAGGAGGAAATGCCCCATTATTAGCAGCCCGTGCTGCTTCTTCATTAGGGTAGGGATTAGGAAAATAATCTGACAACTTTCCTGGCCTCATGAACATTTCACCCATTTCATCAGGACCATCTTGCACCTAGAAGAATTGTATTTAAATTAAAATAATATTTTAAGAAAGGAGTAAGTAATGCTAAAGCAAATTAGAATGTCTATTTAACCTGAATTTCTTCAGCTTCTGTCTTTGCTTCAGCTTCAGTATGAGAAACGCCCACTAAATTACGGTATGCAATAAACCTCATACTATGACAAGCAGCACATACTTGTTTATACACTTCGTATCCTCTACGAATACTGGAATAAAAATTATACATTAGACTTGCAATTTTTCCCCTGATATCTTTTATCAACCAACCAACCTGGTATGATCAAGTGAGGAAAACCATCCGTTATGGCTCCATGGGTTTAAGGGAGGGTGAAGCTCCAAATCTGAAGCTTTTACAGAGTGTTCCAGGGCAAAAAGAAGAGTACCCGCCCCTCCCGCGAGAGCTCCGATAGTGGCAAATAACTGGAAAGAGGAACCAATAAAGCACTTATATAATTAGACATTCATAAAATAATAATTAAAATTAAAATACTAACCGTTTTTCGACCTTTAGTCCACCCAGCTGCGGTAGAAAAACAAGTAACCTAGAACACAGTATTACACTATCCATAAATATGGCAACAAGTTTTCGGAATAAAAGAACTGATAATACCTTGTTAAACATTATTCTACTACAGTATCTGAAAATGTATCTTATTTTAATAGAAAAATAATTGTTCAATGACTATTGCGGAATGAACTCCCAATCACCGAATCCTAAAAAACCCCCAAGTGATTGTGATACAGACTGCAACAAGATAGTAATACTAGAATTGGTATGAGAGTTAAATAGGCATATACCTGATGTCTAACGACACCATGGCCTGTCTTCAATAACCCTGTTCCGCAAATCCTCCGCACCGAGGCTGTCTCTTATANCATGATGGTCAGAAGGTGAAGAAATGTGAGGAAGTCGAAAGTACAAATCCATCATGGTTATATTTCATCAATTGTATGAAATATCTAATTTTCAGTATTAAAAAAATAAATATTAATTATTTATAACTCTTTCAGTGCTTTGATCACGATTTTCAAAATAATTATTCTCTCAAGCATGAAATTTTTGACGTCATCGGTCGGTTTTCAGTGTTCGCCATTGGTGTCCGTGAGTCTTTTGTAGCTCAGTGCTGATGGTTAAGTGATTCGGAGATTATCTTAAGAATCGGGCGGTGTAGAGTTAATATTTAAGATGAGTACTGGAATGCCTGAACTTGGAAGCAAGATCAGTTTGATATCGAAGGCTGATATTCGGTATGAAGGAAGATTATTTACGTTGGACCCACAGGAATGCACAATAGCATTGTCCAATGGTAAAAATAAAGATGGTGTCGTATGCTCTGTTTTCATTTCGAGTTGTTTTTCGAAAGGCTTGGAAACTTGATTTAATTTTTTGTTGGATTCCGTGAGAATCCGCTGCATTACTTTTATCTGTATTTTTTTTACCAGAAACAATGTTTTTCATCTTTCTTTTTGAGCAATTTGGTGAAATTGAACTCTCTTGACAGATACGCAAATTTCGCGGTTTCTGGGGCAAGTTACTGTGTGCCTCTATTTACATCCCTTTTCAGTTCGAGAGAAATCCTATTGAGGAATTGTAATTTTATTTCGCAGTCCGATCCTTCGGCACGGAAGATCGAGAAACTCAGTATCGTGTCGCCCCGCAGAACGAAGTTTATGATTATATTTTATTTCGAGGGTCTGACATAAAGGATATTAGAGTTGTGAATAATGTGGGCCCCCTTCCAAATGACCCCGCAATTGTCCAGGTGGGTTTTGTTGTAGTAGGAATATATTATTTGAATGCATTTGGATTTAAATGTTTTTATTTTGTAGTTGTCAGTGCCTCCTTCGAGCCTGGCGTCGTCGGCCTATCCTACACAAGGATTTTCTCATCCTGTTTTGGGTCATATGGGACCAGGGATAACGCAGTATCCAGCATATGGAGGAATGGGAGCTATGACAGGTCTTCCAAGTGCTGTTGCTCCAGGAATGGGGCTTCATCGTGACCCACATTCTTTACCTAAGCAGAGTGAGTTAGTTATGCCGGTTCAGGTTCCAGAACATCAAACCAACAAAGACCAAGGTGCGAGATTTTAATTTTTTCTTGTTGCTTGAGCATGTTGCGCTTGCAAATTTCCGCTTCAAAATGGAATTTTTATGCATTGCTGCAGTGCAGGTAAAATAATTCTGCATGAATTAATTTGGGTTATTGAATTGATATATTGCTGTCTTAATTTATTGTGAACAGTTACAATTTTTTTTCTTTATAGTTGAACTTGTAGTGACACATATAGTAAATTGTGAGATCCTTCTGTCAACACCAGTTAATTTGATAAGTATCTACTCTAATTGTTAGTCTTATGGGATAAGTGGTATTTAAAAATGGTATCTAGTACGTGCAATGTAGGAGTTGCTAAGTTAGTTCTGGAGTGGTTGGCATTGGGAGATTTCGTATTTCCATAATTTCAATGTGAATGAATTTTGTTTTATACTAAAGATGTCCTCAAAATTGAATTGCCACTTCGTAATTATTTTGTTTGTGGTATATTAGGGCCTTACTATGAGGTTGGTATGGGGTAGGTATTTATTGTACATTTTCAGTTAATATTTAGGAGAGTTCAGTACGTTTGTAGTTTAGGAGAATTTATTGTAGATATTACAGTAACAATTAGAGCTTGAAATCAAGAATTTGGATAAGTTTTGAGACTAAAAGGCAACAAGTGATAATTCGACAGAATATTTTGTAGGGTTAATGTATTTCCTATTGAACAGCAAACCTGTGGAAAAGGTGCAGAAACACAAATTCTTTTCAAAATAAGGAATTCATTTGAAAAACAATTTTATAGATTTAGACTTATGACCTTATAATGGACTTACATAGTTGTAGAATTCATCTGAAATTTCATCATTATTTATAGTGTTTTCATTCTCCTCACTTGGGCTTTGTTGAGATGTTTTAATTTATGATACTGGTGGTGGTGACAGTGGTGGTGGGATTTTCTTTTGGGAAATGTATTAGAAGACATCTGTAATACAGCAATTGATTTTGGACAATGTCACAATACCAATAATGTTGTTTTTTCTTTTTAAACAATGTTTTATTGTTCTTGTTACAAAGTACAGAAATTTTTGTGAATGGGTTTATTATAATAAACTAAAGTTTCTAAATAGTTTTGAGAGATGTCGTTGTTGTAAAGCCTTAATTATTCTTAAGTTAGTGGAGTAAAGTCTTTGTCGTCCTATAGCTTGTCTGTATTTTGTTTTTGCCCAAAGGTTTTTTATAGTTAGCGGGTCTGTTAAATTGATTTAGATTCCATTCAATATGGTTGTGTATAAGAGGTTAAGAAGAATACTCTATATGCTAAATTATTAATACTTTTCTTTTTTCTGTATTTTGTGAAAATTGATACTGTAGTTTTGTTTTGGATATTTTTGGTACTAAGAGTATATTTAGTGGATGTATCCTAGTTTAGATAGTCGGTGTATTAAATCTGAAACCAAAATGTGCTGTTGCAATGAATAAAGTAATCAATCTTTTGAAGTTCTCAAATCCTTGGTTTCTGTGGGTGATTAACTTCGGATTAATGTGAATTACTGCAAGACGTTCCAGTGTAGTGCCATCTGTTTTAGATTTCATCACTGGCTCAAGATCTACTACTCCAAGTATAATATCTCGAAAATCACCTACAATGGATCAAGGTGTTCAAGTTAACCAGCTTAGCATGACTCCAGTGAAGGACACTAAAAAGCAACTCCAGCAAGTTCCCCCTCCTTCTCAACAAGGACGTGCTGTTAGGGCATCTGATATGTCTCGTGATAGGTTTGTTTGTGTCTATTATTATTTTGCATGTAATGGATATTTAATTCAAGGACAAAAATATAACAATGATTCCTTAAAATACTAAAAGTTCTGCAAGGACCCCCCCCCCCCCCCCCCCCCNAACAGACCCAATTACAATGTTACTGTGGAGGTAAAGTTTTGAAGTATTTTGTGAACATGGCATTTAGTGACTAAAATCCTCTTAGAAGCAGTAGAGCAGCTTGTATTGCAGGTTAGCATATTTGCACATTAAAAGCAGTAAATCTGTGCTGAATTATTTTTTTTCATATTTTGATGAGATTTGTACAGTTTATCCATCATTTCTTGTAGAAAAAATGCAAATGAGAGAAAATGTTCTTGTTGAAGAAGTATTTATTGAAAACTGAATATTTTCACTATGACTTACTTTTGCAATCTTGTGCTAAAGTTTTTGTTGTCAAATTTTTACTTTTTCATACTCCCTTTGCTAAACACTTTGTTTTCTATGTCCCAGTTCTTGCAGGATTTGTCTGAAGAATTTCTTATTTCTGTGTTTATATGCGATAAATTTTTTATACCAAAGATATTGATAGTGTGAGAAAGTTTATGTAATTTTCTTGCCCCCGCCCCCCTAGTTTATTGTCCAGTAAAATTAAAATAATTTTTCTACTGCTGAATATGTGAATTGGTGAAATTTGTTGCAATATTGATATGTTGCTAGGAAAAGGAACAAAAGTTGTTGTCATTCTTAGAAATTGATACATCTCCCTTCTATTGTTTTCTGTGTTAGATTGTAGACTTTTTGGAATGATTTTGAGACTGGGAGGTGTGAATGGAATGAATTATATTTGAGATTTTTATTGATTTGTTAGAAAAAGTGGCAAATTTTCTTATTTAAAAACATGTCTATAAAAGTTTAAATAATCCTTCAAATTTTGTTTTAAATGACTCAAAATTTGTCACGCTATTTAATGAAGCATTGCAGAGTCCATTGAATTTTGATTTAAAACAAATTGCATATTTTTACTATATGCTGGAAAGTATTAGAAATAGATTCTGTAGTTAAACTGTTTTAGATTTTTATAGAACTGCATATTGGAGAAAATTCTTTATCCAATCAGCTATTACAAAAACCAAAGTAGGGTGCTAGGATAAGGAATAAAGTTGGGTCAAAGTAAAGTAAAAGTGAAGATTTGTAGTGAAAAAATAAGTGAGATAGGGGAGTAAAAAGAAGACTTTCTGAAGTAGGTATGAAAAATACAACACACTTCTGTAGGATCCTACTAGGCGTACTCTCGTGGAGAAGTTATTTCCGGACTTTCAATGGATGAATAATGTCTAATGGAATGTTTCAATAGATGCAACTAAATCCAACATTGGAGAATTAGGATAGGATTTTGATTGTTTACCATTATTGTGTTAACAAGAAAGAAGAAATTGTAATGTCATATTTTGGGTGTTTACCATGAACTTAGCTTCATGAATAGTGGAAGTGGGAGAAAGCACTTAAATCTAATAATTTTGTCATTCAGCACTGGGGACCTTTGATCCCTGCTTCATCCTTTAAACTATGGTTGACTGCAGTTGGTACTAAATTACTTACAAATTTTGTGTGTGTATTCACCTCTCTCCTGACTTGCTCGTTGCCTTTAAATTTCTACCAATTATCACTCCAAAAGTGCGGTTTCTATTTATTTCAATGTGTGTGGACTTAGTTTCATGTGGATTTCTGGAAATCATTCAGATATGCAGATTTTTATGAATTTAAGTTCTCTGCTTATGCTTCTTCATAATAACAAGTTTTATGATATGTTAAGCTTGCTTTGTGATGCATTTTGTACTCTAATGCTGCATGCCATTTTTGCTTCCTATATCCTTTGATGTCTGTGGTTCAGTTGGCTTTGATGTTGGTTTTGCTGTGTTGGTGTCGCACAATACCTTAAACTGTACATTTTACTACGGCAGTTTTGATGTTACAATGCACACTTAGACAGTTTTGGAAATTATTGTGGAGATTGTCCATCATATACATTTAACAATTAGTTGCATTTTGCAGTTCTGTTAACTTAAACTGTGAGGTGAATAAACAAACTTAATAAAAATGTAGGTTGTGAAGTCATTTGTGGTTATTAAATCATAGCCAGCAGTGGATTTCTTTCATCTTTCTATTTAGATATTTGTTGATTTCAGGAAGGTTTTTTAGTGGGTATGGTCGAGATATCCGGCGAGTCCTACACATGGGGGAGAGTCACTACGGCTCTTCTCTTGGTGCGAAACTGCATTTTTCCCTACTTGCATGGGCTCTAATGACCTCGATGTTGACGAGCCCTAAAACCCCGACAAAAAAAAAAAAGCAGCGGATTGTTTGAAGCATGTTGTTTCATGAGCTTGGATATAACCCATGTCAAATTAAATGTATCCCTGATGTTTTTGTTTTAATTGATTTAATGTATTTACTTCTTTTTGTGGAAAAGTTTTGCAGGAAGGTTACTGTTGCATCTCAATAATATGATGTGTAACTGCAAATAATTAATACTGTGGTTTTTGCAATTTATTATACATTAAATATTTTAACTTATAACTCGTGACACATAGTTTCATATATTTTGTATGTTAATTTGTTTTAATTTCTATATGTACCTTTATAAAATTAAGTTGCTGTTAGTTAAATTAATTATTAATTTGGAAATCGAAAGTAGTTGGTCATCTGTGGTGTGCTGACTTTTAACAGTAATCGTAACCTTCATGGTTATTTCTATAAAATGCCTGGAAATTTAATAAATGTTTGTAGTTAAAGAAAGATAATTTAGTTCTACAATATACCTATTTTGAACAGTGTACCATAATAGTTGTTAGTCACTGAAGGAGATGCAAGAGTTTCATTAGTCATTCCATCATTGCCTGCCAAAGTGCATGAAAAATGTAACACACAATTTTCTAAATTTTTCATGTCACAATGCATTGTAAACAGTGGGGACTTCATTACATTTGGGTGGCAGACATCACAGCTTATTGCATGCAATGTTAGAGCACAAAATGAATTGTGTAAAGGGAGCTTTAGTTCAATACTTAATATCATAATGGTGATATCTAAATACTTTAATTTAAATATTTATTTTCAGTTATTTATTAACTTTTCTTTTTCAGTCTGCTTTATTTTCAGAATTATGGATACAGTTAATTTATTTATTTGTACTTCAAACACTAGAAATTTTGAGAATATTCAATTTTCAGGTTTCTCTTTAGGAACACTTGATATTCAATTTTTTTTCCTTCGTTTGCTGTAAGGTTTGGGTAATATGATACCAATTTTACCAGAACAAATATAGTTAATTCTTCTAACTTCAGTTTTGTAGGGTTATATTGTTAGTTAACGCATCTCACGAGAATTTTCAGTCTTATAGTATTGTATTTGAATATTTTTTCTCTCATTTTTTAAACTCAGACCTTCAATTTTTTAAAATATTTTATTTACTATTGATTTTTGCTTTTACGGTCTTACCTGGAAACTTTTCAAAAACATTAATGGTTCTTTGTTTACATTTCCTAAGGGACAAAGAAATCTTCTCCCTAAATGCTTGATGAAATGGTTTTGAATTAGTGGTGGATAAATTTTATTTTATTTTAGATTAAGTGAGTCTTGCTTTCTATTGTGATTCAAATAGGCATATTTGTGTTACAATTTTTTTTCATATACTGGATCTGTAATTTTTACATACTCATCACATTTTTAAATAGACCTACTAAAGTCTGTGATTTTATTTTTTTAAATTAAAATTTATTCAACATTATATAACAATGACTAAATCACACAAGTCCTTATAGATAAAATTAGCTGCACAGATGTAACACTAAAATGAACAAATGCTAAGTCTTTCTAATTTCTAACAAATATTTGTTTGACTGCTTTTGATGATTGGAGAGATTTATATCCAATTGATTTTGTTTCCTCTGAAGTTGTGTATTTTTTATTTGTAATCTACAATTACAGTTGCATGTCATCTAGTAGTATGGCTCATCATCATCCGCAGCCTCAACGTCAACCTCGAGACCGTGAACACCGTGACAGAGATCATGTTCGAGACACAGTTGGTGATGCTTATATAATTGTAAGTAAAATTTATTCCAGATATTTTTTGCATACCTCCTCTTGGAATACCTGTATTAATTATTGTAATGGTTGTGAATAGTGTAATTACTACAAAACGTTTTGAAGGATGAGCTAACTAATATATTTCTTCAGGGATGTACAAACTATATTTCTTCTTACATGAACTAATGTATAATGCTTGACTGAAATTTTGAATAGCATGAAATACCTGATAGGGTTAACAAAGAAATGTTATGCTTCAGCATTTTCTCTTTGAGTTTTGTGAATAGTTCGTCAAATCTCCAATGAACCCAGGGTCATTTTTTTTTGTGTAAAAGTAAAATTTGCCAAATTTTTTTTTTCAAAATTAGCTTCATTATTTAAAACATTTTATGAATACAAGTACAAAATTAAACAGAAATGTTTCTCATTATTCAGTTACAACAACTTGATATTTTATAAGAAATAATATGATGTTACATGATACTCTTATGGAATTTAAAGCTACGAGTGAATCATAATATAAAGTTTTAGATTTATAATTTTTCTAGGTATTACAGTAAGATTCTGGTTCGGGTCCCACTGAGACTGAAGGAGACTGAAACAGAGAACCAATAGCGTTAAATCTGTTCCAGTTCCAGATCACATGGTAGAAAAAAAATTCAAAAATTTTGATACGTTTTCTATGTATCGTGATCAGATAAATTCCAAATTAATCACATTTGACTGTTTACAAAAATTGTGTGAAGACCAGAAAATTTGAGTTGGTTATTTTTTTTGTCTTGTACATATGTGAATATAATGAATAAATCTGCCATTATAAGTCTAAAATTGTTGTAAAGAAGAATGAGCTTATTAGGACTGCCTAATTGTTATTCAATTAAGTTTCTTAAAAATTTTATTCTTTTTCATTTTGTAGATTTGGTGGGAAAATAATTGTTGTTAAATGCATGATTATTGAAAATATTAAAACTAACAGACTATCTCTCATATGACCCATGGTACACACATGTAATACATTAATAATTTAGATATGAAGTATTGTTCCAAACTAATAATTTAGTCAACTTTCTTCCAAATTTTACTTTACTACCTATATTGCTTGAATTTAGGGTCATTTGTTCTCTAGAAAACACTTTTGTAACTGCAAATTAAATACTTCCACATCTAATACATATGAATGTTTATTTGTGCTGATGTTCTTACAGTGTAATGGAGTTATAAGGACGGCTTATAGTGGACAATAGCAGAGGTCCTGAGAACAAATGTATAGAAACAATGAATTTATTTCCCGGATATGAGAGACAACTAATAAAAAACTAACAGAACTTCCCCGCTTTGCCTGGATCTGAAAATAAATTTAAATCAATAATTACTGCACATTCAAAATTTTAAAATTCACAAATAAAACAAAAAAATTAAAATTACATCATTCAGAGGAAAATTTGTATTGTGAGTTGATGTATTCTGGGTGGTAAGTGACCAAGATAACCAGGAAGTCTGGGAAAAATCAGGGAATTTTCCGTTTCTGGAAGTCAGGGAATTTGCTAACTGCTCAGGGAAAAATTTTAAAGCGATAACAAGATTCTCAAATTAAAGAATGTGCCACAAATTCTATTTTGAATCTGTTTTTGTTCATCAATTAGATTTTAGGCAAGTTGCTCATCCCACTAACCCTCTCGTAAGTTCTTTAATTGAGAGGTGGAAGTGCTGCCTCACTAATAATGAAAGTAACTGGTTGTTTCTTCCAATGGTTTTGATAGGATGTGATTAGAAGTATTCCAGGTGTTAATACAAAATCTGTTGCGACTGTCTCATGTTCGTTGTAACGAGTCTCATTATTTGTATTTTAACAATATGACAAAATGCAAGAAGTGTGAGTTGTCCATATACCATTAAAACTGAGGATTTGTGCCATAATTTATTTTAATTATCCCACAAGATTTCAGAAATGGCCTATCTTTGATTGTATTTCCGTGTTAAACCTAACCTGATTCTCCAAACTTCTGAACACACTCATTTCACAATTTTCAGCAGTTTATAAGAACAATTTACAGAAGTTATCAATTGTTTTAAATTAACTTAGATATAATATTGGTTCTAAACTCATCGTCTTGATATATTTATACTGGAAGGACAATAATTATGTGAATATTATTATAGACAATCAATTTTTAATACATGGCCAAATACTTTTAGTATTTGGCCATGTATTAGTGAATACTAATAAAAGTATTAAATTAAAAATTGATTGTCAATAATATTCGCATAATTATTGTCCTTCAAGTGTAAATTGTTTCAAAGTTTACGGAAGTGTTAGCGCCTCAGCAGGACTGTTTCATGCAGAACTGTTAGCATAGGAGGAGCGAAATGACTGTGGAACAGTTTCAAGTTCCGGTTGCGAAGACCCACCATTGTCATGGCAACAGCTTGCGGGGACTATTGAAGTTTGGAACAGTGGGCTGCGACTCCACTCCTACTCTGCATTTCCTCCTTTTACTAGATATTCTGTTTTACTTCCGCAAATATCATGATGACTAAGCCCATTCTGCCTACAACCACTGATACCTTCTCAAATTACCTCAGTGTTGTTTCGATGATGGCAGTGCTAAAGGTTAATTTAATCAGTATTCAGTCAGTCTAATGTCGAGCTTTGTTTTATTTATATTTCTGAGTAGTGTGCTTATTTTTTAATTTTCTTAATGACAAAGCTTTACTTTTGAAGAATGATTAATGAATTATTGGTAATTTTCTTTTATTAAATTATTTCTTTATTTTGATCAAGTTTTACCTACTACAATGATTGTTTCTCAAGTTTTTAAGTAATTTTTGCATGTATGTCAACGTGTGATAATAGCCAGGGAAAATAAATCCATTGTTCTGGAAAAAGTCAGGGTATTTTGAGAAAGAGCATCATATTTTACTCTACAGTGGGTATTAAAACACATGTCAATAGGTCTGGATTTGTTTAGCTCATTTTGTCCAGTGTTCTTTTATGACATTCAGAATTCAAATGTTAGCTTCCATATTTGTCTACTTTGAGTGTTGAATTTTCACTTTTGTTTATAAATAAAATTCAGGGTATTCAGTATTGTGTGCTAATATGTTCAGAATTACAAATTGTTTTAAAATCCAGGCAGAAGCAACATAGTTCATTGTTAAGATATATGAATGCTTTGTTTTTTTTTTCATTTTTAGTTTATGTATTTGATAACAGTATACTTTATGGTCTTCATATAATTTTTCTTCTACGATTTCATCTTGTAGATTATACAGTCAGTGGATTGTAAACCTCGTGTAATGCAATTGAACTCTGGCAGGCATCAGTAAGCTTCACAGTTAGTCATGCGAGTTAAGATTCATATCTACTGATAAGCCACCAATTTTCCAAAATACGGCCCCATAGACTCTGGGAGAGAAATCAATACTCCTGGGATGTATTGGAGTCATTGTCCATTCAACCTACTAAGAACAGGGTGAACTTGAGATAAACATGTCGTGCTTATCTACTTTGATTTTTCATGTTTAGACGTCTCAATATACCTTGTTTCACTGAGTTTCTTCAGTTATTTCCTGATACGTTCGTATATGAGCAAATAAATTATAAAGGGTTGTCCAAAACAGGTGTAGCTCATTTGTAGACATATAAAAATTCATATTTCCTTTTTAAATGGCATAATGGTTACTGCATTTAATTATATACTCAAAAACATAGAGAATATGAGAAAATCTCAAATATATCTATCTGCAAATCATTTCATTATCAAATAATCATTTTTCAAAAACTCTGCTAGACTTAATTCCATTGATAATGTATTTGGAATTTTGTTTTCCTCAGGTCTCCCTACCAAACTTGTATTCTTCTAGCTTTATCAGTTTCTTTTGCTTTCTCCCACTGTCAATGTCAGTTTATTTTCTCCTGTAAACTATTTTGTTTTTCGTAACATTGCACCCTTCAGTCTCTGCAAATCTGTTTGTTTTTATTTTAAATTTCTTATGATTCTTGTCCTCCCATCAAAAACCTCTTCAGAAAACAAAAGATAGTCTTTGTGTTCAGTATCATTGTTTGTTTTTTATTTCTATCAAACCATCTCTATTTTCCTTGTATTAAGTTTCCCAGCAAATCTCAGTTGATTACTGGATAAATGATTTAAATCACCAGTTGGATCACAGTCACAAGAATTGCAGTCATAGTAGCATTCACTGGAGTGTCAATAAAGTCTACAAACTAAATGTTACTATTGTAGAAATGTCTTAAAATACTTTGTAAAGGATATAAAATATTTGCATCTTTTGCCAAGATATGATGCACCAAACAGTTAACCTCAATCACTGTGAATAAATGAGAGGTTGAAATAAACTGATTAGTTGTCAGAGTTTGCAGAAGGTATAAAAATAACATAAAATAATATTGCAATAGTTTCACAACTCTAATATTTCTTTCAAAGAATATTTGAAGTAAACATTGACAAATGTTGACAGTGAGCAAAAATGGGTGAAGGTTTCACTGTATTCCTTTTAGGCAGAGCAATATTTCCATATCTTGTGCTACTTTTAGAATGAATGAAAGTACTTCATTTAGGCTATTGTTTTAGAACATCCAAAGAATCTTATTTGAACAGTTGGGTACCTGTAGGTCTATATTGTGTTACAATAACTTCTCTTATTTATGAATTTTCTGTATCCGAACGTGCTGTATTGCATTCAGCTTGCTTTTGTGTGCCTTGACCTCATGGCCTTGATCTATAATTTATACAACTTGAAACATTTTAATTAGTATGTTTCTGTATCTGTAATTAGGTAGAATTTAAAAAAATATAAAATTAGATACTAGGTAACTAAGTATCTCAACTTTCCAGTGTATGCTCCCAATGTCAGTGATATGTTGGAAAATACGTTTTCTGAACAACTGCAAAGAACTATTAAGGATATAGACCGGGATATTATTCTCTTAGGAGACATGAATGCAACAGTGGGGAACAGAGCAGATGAATGCAAAGGAGTGATTGGAAAAGAAGGAGAAGAAACTGTAAATGACAATGGGAAATGGTTATTGGAATTCTATGTAACGAATGATCTTGTCATATTAAATACTATGTTCATCCACAAAGATATACGCAAATTCACAAGTGAAGAACCAAGCAAAAATGAAAAGTCTATTATAGACTACATAATTGTTAAGAGAGAAATGAGGAAGTATATAAGAGACACAAGAGTGAAAATGGACCCAGAAGTAAACGGTGATCATAAACTTGTGAGTACAGATAAATTCATGATCAAGAAAGCTAGGCCATGAACATAAAAAAAGAAGCGGGCTGAAATGAGGAGAGAGGAAAGGATTAAAGTGTATAAGTTGAGAGAGAAGGAAAATCGGATTAAGTTCATGAAGATGAAAAGAGGATAGAAAAGCAGGAAGAGCAAGACATAGAACTGATCTGGATGAAATGGAAGAACACCCTATCATCGGCAACAGAAGTCTGTGGCACATTTAAACCTACAAGAACAAAGAAAGCAACACATTGGTGGATACCTGAAATAGGAATGTTGGTAAAAGAAAAGAAAATGACATGGAAGAATTACCTTGATTTAGGGACAATAGAAGCTTTCGAGGAATAAAGAAAATAAAGAAATATAGTAAAGAAAGCAGTTCAGGGAGCCAAGAAAGAAATGTGGGAAAAGTTTGGAGAAAAGATGGAAGAAACCCACAGAGAAAACCAGTAGCTTTTCTATAAAATTTTGAAGAGCATGAGGAAACAGAAAGACTGGTCTTTGAAATTCATCAATGATAAAGAACAGAATTTACTGACTGAACCAAAGAAGATAATGGATAGATGGAAGGAATATTTCCAGAGACTATTGGGAACTAATGAACAAGGAGAAGAAATTGAAACTGATGGAGATCAGGAACAACAAGATGACATACAAGGAAAGGAGGAAAAAACAATTACAATGGAAGAACTACATAAAGCTATATAGAAGATGAAATTGGGAAAGGCAGCAGGACAAGACAAGATAGCACCGGAAATGATCAAATATATGGGGAGAAGAGCAGAGGAAATACTACTGAAGATTTTTCAGAAGTCATGGAAAGAAAGGAAGACTGTAAAAGACTGGGAAGTGTCTATTCTTATATCTATTTTCAAAAAAGGAGACAATAGGGAGTGTAAGAACCATATACGGCAAGAATTATGGAGAGTTTTGAAGAAGGAAGTTAACCCAGGTTTGATAAATGCTATACAAATTTTCTACAAAGTAAGCAGATGTTATGTCAGAACTGGAAACAATACCTCTGAAGACTTCAGAGTTACAGCTGGAGTAAGGCAAGGAGACATATTGTCTCCTTACTTGTTTATACTATTAATGGATGATATATTCAAAGAAGTGAAAGCAAAAATGAGGAAATTCCCTGTCAGAAATTGGAAGATGAAATGGGTAAACATATGTGAGCTATTATATGCAGATGACATGGTATTGTTTACTAGCTCTCAGGCTAATTTACAAAGAATTTAGAACTGGAAAAGAGAAATATGATGATAAACCTAGATAAAATAAAAACGATCAGAGGAAGGGAAAAGAAAGACTTCAGTGTGAAACTCATGGTAAGGAATTAAAACAAGTCGATAGTTTCAAGTATCTGGGGGTAACAATTAACCATGAAGGAAGGATTAAAGAAGAGCTGAATACCAGACTCAGGAACACAAGTAAACTCTACTATACCATAAACAGAGGATTCCTTAGAAGGAAGGAAATAAGTCAGAAGACAAAAATGGTAGTATATAATTCAACATACATCCCAACACTGCTATACGAAAGTGAATCTTGGATAATAACCAACAAAACGAGGCAAAAATTGCAGACAGGAAATGAAGTTCTTAAGGAAAGTAGTAGGAAAGACTAGACGTGACAAAATTAGAAACGATACTATAAGGCAAACTATTAAAGTTCCACCTTTGGAAAGTAAGTTAGAACAAGGTCAACTAAGACACCTGAATAGAATGAGCAGTGACTGTGTCAAAACAGATATGGGAAGCACGTCTAGGAGGTGTAGGAAAGAAACCTAGGGGAAGACCCCGAAAGAACATGGGACGAGAGAATCACTCCACAGGAAAAATATTTCGTGGGTGGTAGCCAAGCAGTCATCCCTAAATAGAAAAGGATTGCGTGCTCTCTGCTAATCTGCAACACCATATGGTACAAGAGGATAGGATTAAGTAAGTAAAGTAACAAAGTAAAATACTCCAGAAACTTACTGTGGAGTCACTACAATCAGAAAATATTATTGTGTGAAGTCAGTCACACCTTTTTAATTTTTCTTCCTGACTAGCTTTGGGGACGATTGTTCCCATCCTCTACTACTTCCATCCGATCTTGTACTGCAGTGGCCAGTGGATATGAATTTTGAAAGTAAAAAGTTTGCTAATGGAATGTCAAAATTTAACCATCTATTCTTGAAGAGGTGAATATATATTCTTGAAGCCAGTACTTCAAAATAATCACTAAATTAAAAAAAAATAAAAACCTCATTGTTGATGTAATGTTTTTTGTCCCAGAAATGCACGACTACTGCAGATTTTTTGATGTGACCAAATTTAATATTTCCTTTTATATTAGTTCCTTTTTCTTTAATTTCAACATTTCAGCAGCAGAGGTGCATTTCTACTTATAATATAATTAATAATAATAATAATAATAATAATAATAATATCACTAGTCTCTGACTAAAAATCTGTTCGATTATTTCTAACTGATTTCCATGAAGTTTGGTGTGCTGAAAACTAAAAATAAATCCTAGACATGTTTTGCGATAATTGCTGAATCCTATCACCATCTAGCCGATTTTTCATATAAATGGTTCATTAAATAAGTTCAATAACACGATTTCAAAATTTCCATTGTTGCTGTCTATAAGATGTTGGAAACAAAAGATCATGCTACAACCCGTGTGCTCAGGCTCTAACATGTTCGTACATGAACCTAATTTAGTCTCTCATTGTTCTCTACTATATAGTTTCAACTTAGTTTGTACTTTGCCATTCCACCCATCCCTCATGGTTTAGACATCCCAGTAGCCAAGCACCCTGCAACCTTGGAAGAAATACTTTGCTCTGATGATGACTACATCATGCCTGAACCATATGACAACTACACCTCTGACATAAATGATGATTTTGCACCAAAATGTTTCTCTCAAAACGAGGTTAATGATTTAGTGAGAGACCTGAATCTACCCAAAGATTCTGCAGTTGCTTAGATCAAGGCTAAAACCCAGGAATGTATTGTTGCCTGGATTGTTGTTTTAGCAGTGCAGACATTGTAAGAGATTTTGTATCTTGCTTTTCTAAGGATGATGACTTTGTCTATTGCACAGATGTTGAAGCAGTAATGAGTAGATTCAAAATCCATTACGATTCTTCTGAATGGCATCTGTTTATAGATTTCTCCAAATGAAGTTTTGAAGCAGTTTTACTCCGGAATTGTGGATCTTACACCTCCATTCCGTGGGTCATTCCTTTCACTTGAAGGAGACCTATGGAAACTTGGACTTGGTTCTTTGTAAACAAAAATATGATTATGAATATGAATGGCTGGTTTATGGAGATTTGATGGTCATGTCACTTGGGTGACAAGTTGGATATACTGAACACCCATGTTTTATTACCGTCTCTCCACATCAAATTGGAATTGGTGAAGCAATTTGTGAAATTACTACCGAAAGAAGAAAAATGCTTCAAGCACTTGTGTACCAAGTTTCCTGGTCTGTTGGAGGTAAAACGGAAGAAAGGACTTTTCATTAGACCAGTCTTCTGATGTCTTATAGTTGACCACCATGACATCCTCAGAAAGAAGGTTGAACAGCTTTAACAAGATGTGAAATTTCTGGGCAACAATAAGGACCCATACTAGGAGGAGATAGTGGAATGAATGTTGAGGTGTTTCCAAGCTCTAGATTGCCTTGTGAACTTAAAGGTAAATTTCTTCCACTCTCGCCTCTTTCCCCAAAATTTGGGAGTTTTCAATGACCTAAGGATGTCATCAGATCATCAAAGAGATGAAGAGGAGATTGCGTGGGAGATGGACCATAACTATAATGGCTGACTTCTCCTTGATGCTGCAGAGACACATTCCAGGTGCAGACAGGTAGTGTAAATGTATGAAGAGGTCTTGAAGGAAAGAAGAGACTTTTTTAATGTCTACGCAATACTATGTTTGTTAAACCGTTGGTTTATCCAAATGTTAGATCAGTAAAAAATTCATAAAAACAAGTGAATTTTCATGCCGGTGACTATATTTAATCGTGTGACATGGGTACCTAATTAGTTCCAAAATGTACCCTACAAAAAACTGTTCAGCGCACCTGAAACAAAATTATTGCTGAAGAATCAAAACAGCTTGACAAAAATTTTCTTTTGCATACCTGTGATATTATTCACCTCAGATTGTTAAATTTTAATGTTCCTATAGAAAAGTTTACTTTCAAAATTCTTATCTACTGGCCACCACATTGTAAGTTCAGTCAACAGAATTTGAGAAGGGGAACATTAGTTGCCAAAAACTAGTCTGGAAGAAAAATGTATAGGAGACGAGTTCAGAGGTGGATAAGCAGTGATAGAGATAGTGCATATGCGTGAGTAGCAACCCCCACCGTGTGTTGTAAACCATTCCTCACCCTCCATGACAGTGGCACGAGCTGAAAAGTGTGTGCACTTTCATGTAAACATTCTCAAGTTTGTGATACTCAAGTGGAAAGGAAAATGACTGTAGTATGACTGAAATTGGATCCACCAAAAAAGCCAGAAAATTTAACTAAAATGATCTTTTGGCTCAATGCAGGTATTTCATTTAGTAAACGTACAATTTTATGCTATGTCTTCATTCAAATTTTTAAATCCCTGATTTTTTGTCTGTGTTCTATATCCTTTTATTTGGCCTTATTCAGAAACTTGACAATGAAAGGATTTTGCTGTACCAATTAGATTTTTCTGGAAAAGTTTTGAAATATTTTTGTGAAATTTGTAGTAGAAATGGATTTTTGGAAAGGTGAATTGTATGTTGATGCTCAAATAAAAGGTTCAACCAATAATTTGGCGCAAACAATTGTAGAACTATTTGTAAAAAAATTAGAATTCAAACTAGAAATCTTGGTTTTAATTTCTTCCTTTGGAAGGATATCCATCCACCCACCACCTGGTTGTATTGAGAAGCAGCTTGTTTGGTATTGGTTGAGATCGCCTGGAAACCCATTCAGAAAGATCCCTTGAAATACAAATTTTATTTTATATGAATGTGGGTTTGCCTACTCACTTCAAAAATAATTTTAGGGTTTGACTTCTTTTCATGTTGCCCACCAAATTTGTTTGAGAATTAATCCCATTCAGTTCAATTTCAATGCTATAGAAAATTTTTCGTTTAGTAAACTTCTGTCTAATAGCAAGTTATATTTTTAATTTTGCCTGATTCTCTTTTTCTCCAATATTTCTTATGAGTCTCTTAAAAGTCCTGGGATTGTCAAATTTGAAAGGACATGTTTTTTGTCTCTTCTTTTCCTTTGTAGGGTGGTTTACTTTCTTCTACAATGTCTCTGTTCAAATAGTTTGGAGAGTTGTGTGGATGTTATGGCTATATTAACCAGCTAGGTCTGCACGCAATGGTGAAAATGTATCTGAATGCAATAATTTGAACACACTTTCTTCAGATCTTTAAAAAAATTAAAATTATTACTTTTGTCTGTTTTCTGTTCATTTCATTTTTGTAATTTACATGAACTCTATGGGATTATTCTTTTCTCCAGGAAGGAATGCTTTGTGAAAATTCTGTTGCTCACCCTCAGTTTTTTCTCTCTTCATTCGGATGTATCAGACTATCTTATCGGGTTAGGTGTGATTAAGAAAATAATCTTCATATAATTGAGGAGGAAGGTAGAGGTGGGATAAAATTTTAAAATAAATTCTCTTAAAAAAAAAAGAAATTATGGTTTTATTATAAAAGTAGTTTATTAATAATATTACATCCAATTATTAAGATTTCATAGTTGCTATGTCACAACATACAATGAATGAGATAAATAATAATTCATTAAAGTAAATTCTCCTGTATTGCAAAATCTTGTATAATTACCTCAGTATTAATTATGTGCTTTTCAGCATAATTTTTGTAAGTTTTATTGGCTAAGAAACTAGTCAGAATTTACATTAAAAGTAGTGTGCTGTGTATGCATCCTGATGTTTTAAATTTTAATGAATAAAAATAACAGTATAAAACTTTCAATGATTTTTCATAGCCATTTGAAATTTAATTTATTTTCTAATTGCAAATAAATTCTGTATGGAAGGAAATTCAACCTTCATATATTTGGTGAATTTCTTTCTAGCCTCCTAATCAAACACAATCCTCCCAGAAACAGCAACATCATCAACAGCAACATCATCAACAGCACCAGCACCAGCATCAGAATCAGCATCAGAATCAGCATCAGCAACAACGTGGTGGTTGGGGCAACAGAGCGCGAAGAGGAAGACCACGTGGTCCGACTGGAAATTTCAATAGGCAGCCGGGTGGTGGACAGCCTCAAGGCAATCAAGCAAATAAGCCTAAAAATACACTTAAGTTCGAGAATGATTATGACTTTGAACAAGCTAATACCGAATTTGAAGAACTTCGAAACCAGCTAGCTAAAACGAAAATTGGTAAGAGAATGAATTAATTTCTTTTTAAGGTGGTGTTCATTAGACATGTAAGCACACTTAAGTGAAAAAGTAAGTAGTTTCCAAGTAAGTAAAAATTTGTGCTGACATTAAAATAATGTTGTGCAAGTTCCAATGAGAAAAGGGTATCTTTTAGATGAGGTATTTCAAATATAGGCTCATGACATTGATGTGACTCCACATTTTTAACTTGTAGTCTAATATATTTATCCTTAAATATTATCTACACATTAATTATATAGTTTTAGGGATTCCTATATCTGACAACTGTGTTATTCCTGAAATCATCTGAATCTTGGAAGTAGTGAAATCTGTTCAAATTTTATTTGTTCAGATTTTTTCTGCAGGCACAAAAATCATACATTGCCTAATGCCTTTATAGAAAATTCTTATCTTCCAATTTGAGAAAATACAATGTCTTCTAATTTGCTGCAAAAGTCTTGTCAAATTACTGCTTTTAATTGAATTTTTAACAAATATTTTACTTTATATTTGACTGAGAATTTAAAAAAATTGAATTTTCACCATTAAGTGCTAAAAGACGAAATTTAGTACAATATTTCTGTGATGAAAAGGCGTCAAGATACCAAGTTCTAATAATTTGGGTGTGCATGAGAGGGCTCTTTCCATTTCCATCCCTGTATTTCTCGCATCTTCTTTTCTCCCTCTCCTGAAAGTGAGGAACTACTAATAACATTTCACTACAGATACATTATATTAGAAATTTTTCATTAATTTGTACATTTATTGTTAGGTTTAATATTCAGATCTCAACTGAGAGGTTGAACTTACATTCTTGCAAAATCCTCTTCTTCCGGAAGTAATCTTAAAAAAAGATGTAACCATTCATTCTGTATTAGTTAGCTTATTTAAGAGGAGAAAATTAAGAATAGTAGTAGAACATTGCTCTTATGTTCGCACAGTTTTCATTTCTGACTTATTACTTCAGTCTTTTATATTCATTTGTTCATCACACAATTTTTATTCAGGATAGGAGATGTATTCTGTAGCATACCAAGACACTTAGCATCACCCATTGATATGTTATCACTGTTGGATTGAATTATTTTCAAATATTGAAGAAACTCAAGAAATATAATTTTTGATTGCTCCTTTATCTTGGCTAATAAGCACATTGCCAAGTTTCTGATAATTTTTTGAGTAAATAGCCCAAACATGGTTAATCAGTAAAATGTGTTGATTGAAAGATCTTTAGTCCCGAATATGTTTGAAACGACTATAATAAAATGCTCAGGTATTGACTCAGTACTACATTGTACATCTTATGGTGATACTACAGGAATTATACATATCACTTATATTCCGAGGACATAATTTTTTTTACTCAAATTACATTTTCTCTCGAAAAATTTCTTTGGAACCTTGAAAAGTGTAAAAAGAGCAAGTTCTACTGCATTTTGTGTATTAGGTGTGGTATCAGTAGAGATCCATGAAAATGGTTTTATTTTTCAGCATTAAAAAAATAAAAGATTTTGATGTTATAAGAAACTATTATTTTTATTATATTTTAACTAATTCCAGACAACTTTTACTTCTGTAACTTTTAACATTTTTTTTTAGATAAATTTTCACAAATAGAAGTATTATTAGTCAGCAATCCTTGTTGCAAGAAAGTATTGTACGTTAATAATGCACTCAAAATTGCCTTGGTTGTGTCGATAATAAATTTGTTTTTCTCTTCTTTTTCTCTCTTCACCTTTGTGAGTGATTTATCCACGGATCCCTTTTGTCGCTTATGTTTTCTGGGCTTGTGGTTATTACTAGCTGTGTCTCATCAGTCTGTCAAACTCCAGCCTCGTGTCTCAAAATTTACATTTCAATATTTTGTTGCTATTAACATAAAACTCAGAGCTGAATTCACTTGCCCTTGAAAATAGTTACACTTGGCTTGACCATTGCACGGCCACGTTTTCTTCTTTCCACTTAGAACATAAACGCATCAATCACTTAAAAACTCCTAAGTCTTGTGCAAAATTTGCAATATATCATGTTATTTAGTGGATTTCATATTTTTGAAATCACATCGATCTATCATGAACTTAACACTTTTTAGGAATAATAACAAAAAATTTTAACAAAAATCAGGAATAAAAAATTCATTTTTTCATCTCTCTTGAATTTCACGAAACTCTAGGTATTAGGACAAGCATTATTACGGCGTTTTTAATGCCCAATTATTAAAGATTTATCCTAATTTGTGCAAGAGCAATTGGTTATGAGAGGATATAATTCCTTAAATACGTGATACAAGGGTAAGTTTTGTTGATTTCAGTGTTCTGAGTAACAACAACAAAATTTAAGTTGAGTCAGAGATCATAATACCTTCTTCTATTACATTAAATTCCTGTTAACTCTTGCAAAACATTTGGAACTTAATGAAAGTTATATTGCGGATGTGTCTCAGTTTGTAATTGTTATGTTAGTTATTTCAGGGTTTAGAATGATTGGTGTTGTCATTTTAAGTGGAATTCCAGAACAAGCAGTGATGTTCTCTGGAACAAATCTTCTTGTTTCTAACTTATGTTGGGTTACATGTTGCAGCCGATACTGAACCTGTAATTGCAGGTGATGGAAAGGTGAATGGGGAGAGCGACAAAAAAGATGATTCTGGTAATGAGACTTGTGCTGGAGAAAATGAACATGAAGAAGAACACGAAGTGTTTTATGACAAATCAAAATCCTTTTTTGACAATATCAGTTGTGAAGCAGTTGAAAGAAGCAAAGGGTAAATTAATTTTTCTTTGATTATTATCTTTGCTTCACCCTGTATATCCTATGCATTAGATGTATATCTATCTATAGCAATAAATTTGTTTCTGGAATGAAAGTATGTTGTGTACGAACTAAGTTCTACATTTAAAATTACATATTGAATAAATCTTTATGGCATATTGGATGACTACATTTTTCAAACAAATTAGTAATTGAATGTTCAGCTGTCTTATTGATCCTGTATTCCTAATTAGGAAGCTGAGGTAGGAACCCTCATTAGATGCACTGATATTTGGAAAATAATGATGTACGACACAGAGGTTGAAATTCAATTGGGATATAATGTAGAAAATCGTATATTTGAACATATCCTTTGGATTCTAACTAAAATCTCCCGTCCCAACATTGTCCCTAATGTTTTATTAAAGGAAATTTATAGTAATAGTTAGTTTATTGAAAATCTTCCAAACATTGTTTTTTTTAAAGAGATTATTAAAATGAACTAAGGGAAAATTGGGATTAATGTTGTAACTAGTTAAATTATATTTGCAACTCATTTGTTCTCTTCAAAGGCCTATGACAAAACCAGTTTTTTCTCACATGTATGGGACAAATATGGAAAATTGGCATTGCGCCAAAAGGTTATAAATTACCTTTTGGCACTGCCAATATTTGCAACGCATTGCCGATTAATGAGAACTGAAAATCGGACAGAACATGTAAAATGTTTTAAAGACTGAATGAAGATTTCTGTACTTTCCTCATCTATATTTTGAGGTTACTCAGTGTTTAATGGATTGCACATCCTTGTGTGCAGTTGTTTATTTACATACATGATTGGAAGATTAATATTAAGTGTCAGTACAGGTGATCTTCACCTTGGGAGTTGATAATAAAGATTAGCATAAACTGCTAAAAGGATTGATTTGAAACATTCATGGATTTCATATTCATATTCCTTACAGTTGGAGATGGTCACTGAGCTAGGTTTTATTTTGATATGATATTAGAGTATAGGTAAATTTACAATATTAAAGAAAAGTATGGTTCTGTTTATTACTGCTTTATTTACGCATGCTTTGACATGAAAGTGTGTATCTTATGTTTTAGGGTTGATTAACATTAATCCAATGGTAACATTAATCCAATGGTCCTTTTTCAACTCATTGTGTTTAGTCTCATTTAAACACTTATGACAGGATATTGTTATTATTATATTATTGTTGTTGTTTCATTTTCTTTTTCACATTCTAATTGAATGGCTGATTGTAATACAGACAATCGGTCAGGTACCTTACAATACTACTGTTATGATCGAGATAGAAACTCTTTTTATTATTCTTATTATTATTATTGAAATCTGAATTATAGCATAGTCTGTTAAAAATGGTACAAAAACAGTAAAATTATTCCATTAGGTATACTTATTCCAAATTATTTTATTCTTTGTTTTATTTGTGGAATTATCTTTTGACAGGAGATCACAACGAACAGACTGGAGAACTGAGAGAAAACTGAACTCTGAAACATTCGGAGTTGCATCAGCAAGGAGGGGAAGTTACAGGGGACGTGGATATTATGGCAACAGAGGAAATATGTTCCGTGGAGGGAAATTCCGCGGTAATTTCAGAGGTCAAGGAGGTTCGCGTGGAGGTAGTGTTAGCGGTGGGAGCAACATTGGAAGACCTGTCAATGCAACAGTGGCTACTCCTTCTAGTTCTCTTCCAAACCCTGCCGCAATTACAACTTCTACAACATCTACTTCAGTACCAGGCACCAATACGATCCCTCAGACACGGCCAACTGCACAGAGTGAGTGAGCAGATAATATTAATATTTATTCTTACTAAAGACTGGAAAACAATTTTGTTGTTATTTTTAAAGTAGGTACTCTATACTGTCAGGTAAGAATATGAAATATTCTTAAAGACAACATTGGTCAATAATTAATAATTGGCAGCATACTGATTAAACTATTCCATAAATTGAAACACGTTATTGTTTAACTTGACCATTAATTCAAAAGCGGTTTAGACCACATCAACTGTATAATTGTATTCTTCATTTATAAGGTAATAAGTCTTAAATTATTTCTTTATTGTCTATTAAAGAGTTCTTACTCATACCAAACTTGTTTCTTTTTAACGTCTTTGTGTTTTCCCACTTCAGGATGTCAATCTTACATGAAGACATTTTAGACAAATCCATTGTATATCTAAAGTTTGTGAAATCTATATAACTGACTTGTTTCACAAAATATCATGTAACACTTTCATATTTATGTAAATATTTAAAGTCTCCACTGAAATACCTTTTCTATATTTACCTGAATATTCTCTATCTATCTATCTTGGAAAAAATCTCCCAAAAAATCTGTGGGGGATTACATTTGGAGTTTAGGATGGGAAAACTGCTAATTCAAAGTTAGTGGGTGAAAACAAGTTAAGTGAACACAAGATGTACATGTAAAGTAACATGAAAAAAATGGACTGACGATGGCGGGTTGTGACACTTATTCGAAGTCATGACAGATCGCAGACAGTGGCACATGATTTTCGTTGAAAGGCAGGATCTTCTTGGACACTACAAAAATCGGGCTATCAAAGATATTTCGGGACTAACTTCAAACTGAGAGTTCTAAATTATGCTGAGACACACAAAGCAGTCACAAGAATTTGAAGTAGAGCCAAAGTCAGTGTGAATCTGATGATTTCAAGAAGTGAAGTTGAATTGTGCTAGTTAGCTTTTAATTTTAATATCCTTGTGATTGTACTTACCAGAGCCAGCTATTTCATACGGAATTTTAAATGAGCATTTCCCTTCAGAATGACTTCAGATTTTATTTTTCATTTTTTCTTCTATATTTTGCCTCCTGTAATAAGGGGGGGGGGGATTATATTGGGTAAATACACTAATATTACGCAAATATATTTCACTTCAATTAACTCGTATTTATTTCGTCGTCATTGTCAAAGTTGTTTCTAATTGTGCTGCTTAAATTCATCATAATTATATTATTATACTATAAATTATCATTTAAGTTAATTTAGTTTTCAATGTTTTTTCTTTCTTTTTATTATTTTATGTATACTGCCATAAATTTTCTATAATATGCATTTTCTAAAATTTCGGTTTTTATCCAAACAACTCTTTAACAAAGGCTACTGCCTGCTTCTCCCTTATCAATTGTCTGCCACTGGGTTTATCTCTTGATGACAGGTATCTTAATGATGCATTGCTATCTACATATCTGGTACTTTATGAAATATGAAATACAATTGTATCAGAGCATATCACTTTTGTTGCCACATGATCAATTAAGTTATTCCTCCTGAATGGTTCACCTGAATATTTTCAACTTAACTTCTTGTCATACCCCATTATGAATGTAGTTATTCAATTTTATTCTATTTTCGTCAAGTGGTTATGAAAAAGCAATGTGACAATATTAAATTACCTAAAATGCTTTTGATACAAAGTGCAATAAATTTATAGCTTTAAAAATATTTTATGACTTTTTATCATGTTACTGTGAGTAATATTGTGGAGGGGTGTGTAATATCAGGATTTTCTTTTCTTCATAAATTCTGTTACTGCTAAAGGGCAGCTGCCATAGGTGTATGGGAAAGGGAGATGGAAAATCATAGCATTACATAATATTTTGTAACTATAACGTGTTTGATATAATATACTATTCAATAAAATAGATTAATAAATATATATAAACATAAATAAATATAGCTAAAAATGAATAATATTAATACATAAATGAGAAGGTTGTGCAGAAGACTACAAAATGACATTGATGCACGTTTGTCATATATTTATATAGGACTCCTATATCTGTTCATATAAAATTGACACGTGTATAATATTATAAATACATGTATGTATTTAGATTACATTAAAGGAAAGTGTGTTTAAAATGTAGTGGTGAAGTCTCTTGCTCTCTCATCAAATGTTTAGTTTTGTCTATTTTGCAGTGTGAAAGTATTAATCTTGACCTACTGAGTTCAAAGCTTATCCTTCAATTTTACTGTCTTGTTCAGGTGGAAATAAATTATTTTTATTATTTATATATCTGGTGGAAAATTTCTTTGAGAACAACTGTTAATTAGAAATTTCCAATATATTGCAATCCATCATGTGATTGTAGTATTAAGTTTTTCGTTTAATCTTAAATTATAAATAGATGTGGGTTGCCCTCTGGTGATTCTTCGTTCTTTGATTGGAATTGATGGGATGGTAGCTTTGATACTACGCTATCTGGTTAGTATTAGGTCTCGTAAAATACACTGCTGCAAAGCTGCTCCATTGTTCAGTGATCAGGGGGATGAGTGACCAGGAAAAGTCGGGAAATTTTCTGTTTCTGGAATAGTCAGGGAAAAGTCAGGAAATTTGCTCAATGCCCAGGGAACATTCTATAAAAATTTTTGTTTTCCTTCAATTACATTTATGACTTACTCAACCCCAATATTCTTCTTGTGAGTTCCTTCATTGAGGTGCCTCACTAATAGCTAAAGTAACTGGATGTTTTTTCAATGACCTTGATATGATTAGAAGTGTGCCAAACAATCGCGGAGCTGTTGTAATGTTGCTCTTGGTTTGGCTGAAATCTTTCGTTGTAACGAGTGTGATATGACAGATTGCAACAAGTGTTAGTTCATTTACTCCATTTACCATTATGAACTAAAGTTAGACTCTCTAATTTATATTGATTATGCCTAACTGTGATGGTATTATCATGCCACACTAGATTCACCAAACTTCTGAATAAATGCATTTCATAATTTCAGCAATTTACAAGAGCAATTTACGTAACTGTTAACAATGGTTTCAAATTGTTAACAATTGTTTACGGAAGTGTTAGCTCCATTGCAACAATGCGGCAGCAAGACTGTTCAATGAGGATCTCGACGTGACTGAGTGTCTCACAAATGGAATTATTAGCACCATTGTAATGAAACGGCAGCGAGACTGTTCAAAGTAGAGTTGTTAAGCGCCATAGGCAGTTCCAGTTGCTACAGCCCACCTCTTAGACTTGATAGAACGCACAGTTATCATTGCAACTTCTTGTGGAGCATGGAACAGTGGACAGCGACTCCACTCCTCGTCCTCCTCCTCATTTCCTTTTTTTTTTAGCAGATATTATGTTTTACTGACCGCTAATGTCATGACTCCACTTATTCCGCCTTCAACCACAGATTCAGTGGTGACTATAGCGAGCCTAGGGGATCTGCGGTGCTGAGGGGGGTGTCTGAGGGCTCCAGCGTGGTAAGAAATTTATAATAAAATAAAATAAAAATTAACAAGTATCACATGTTCCTCGACTTGAGACGATTAAATTGTTTTTCATTTTCTATCAAGTGTATTTCTACAACATAAACTTAGTAGAAACATTTGTAACAAACTTTATATTGAACATATGAATTAATTCCAGTAATAATAATAATAAATTCATTGACAAAAAACAGTACAAACTGCGTATGACCTTGTGGAGGACAATAAACTAATTTACTCTTCGGAAGCAAGCAAGGGACCATCCCATCAATTCCGATCAAAGTCCCTAAGGCAGAGGCGGATTCAAAAATTTCAGCAAAAGTTCCTAGATAAGATAAAAAGTTAGCTGCGAGTTATAATACTAATTGAATGTCAATGTTTGTAATTTTAAGCAAAAAATTACATGTACAAGTTATTATCGAACTATAGATTATTTTCGAACTATAGATTATTTACACTACTTTATTTAAGTACTACAGCAATGGCGTGATAAAGTACAAGACGGATTTAACTTTTATTAAAATCAATAAATTCTTTTACAGTGTAGAAGCACTGGTGCAGGAGGTAGTTTTTAACCGCGGATTTGAAGATATTCAATTTCATAATATCTTTTATATTCTTGGGCAGGGAATTATATAGAACGATTCCCGAATGGTATGGTCCCTTTTGGCAAAGAGTGGTTGACACTCTAGGGCGATGAATATTACTACTATTGCGTGTATAGTGTTCGTGAACGAGACTGTTTCGTATAAAGAAAGGGTGGCACTTCAGTAATTCGGTCTTAACAAACACGACTGTTTCATAAATATAAATGTAGGGAAGTGTTAAGATATTTAATTCCTAGAATAAAGATTTACAAGAGTTTCGGGGGTGAGATTTACAAATTATCCGAACTATCCTCTTCTGAATTCTGAAAATTCGAATACTCTGACCAGAATTACCCCGGAAGGTAATGCCGTAACTTAAATGGGAGTAAACATTTGCAAAATATACACAACAGGAAACACAATTTGCTTAATTGGGAATGAAGATTGTCAATGTGACAATTCCATTTGAGGTTGTCTTGAATATGGAGACCTAAGAATTTTGTATTTGTAACAGTTTTTAATTGTGTTCCGTTTAAAGAAAGAGAAACCTGGGGTAAAGATTTTGTGATACTATTGTGAAATGACATAGACACTGTTTTGTCAGTGTTTACAATGAGACGATTTGCATGGAACCAAGTCGAAAGGTTAGACAAAACTTTTTGAGCATTGGCGTGTTTACATAGTAAATTAGTGTCATCAGCAAAAAGAACCATTTTGCAATCTGATGTGGATGATGACATGTCGTTCACATACAATAAAAAGAGTATAGGGCCGAGAATTGATCCTTGGGGTACTCTGCAAGTAAGTGACTTTGTTTCTGAAAGACAACGCTGAAGTATTTTATTTTTAGTATAGGATATTTCTACATGTTGATATCTATCATTTAAATAAGAAGTTAGCCATTGATGTGGAAGTCCACAAATGCCTAAAGAATGCAATTTGGAAAGGAGAATTCCGTGATCGATGACATCGAATGCTTTGGATAAGTCAAGAAAAACACCCTGAGGATTTTCTCCACTGTCTAGAGATGTGGTAACATCGTTTAAGAAGGAAANCCAAGAAAACACCCTGAGGATTTTCTCCACGGTCTAGAGATGTAACATCGTTTAAGAAGGAAAATATGGCACTTGTAGTGGAAAAGGATTTCCAAAAACAGTGTTGATCGTCAGAGAGAATGTTATTTTTTGATAAAAATCTAGAAGACTCTTATAGAACAATTTTTCTAGGATTTTTGAGAAAGTGGGTAGTAGAGATATTGGTCAGTAATTTCCAATATTANGGTTTCACTTTAGCTCTCTTAAATATGTTGGGAAACACCCCTTCCGATAAAGAACTATTAAAAATATTTGAGTGGATTTAATATAGCATGGGACAAAATTTAACAATAAACTCAGGTATATCATCTATGCCTGTTGAAAATTTGTTTTTTAATGAGCTGATGATTCCCATGACTTCACTGGCGTTAGTTTCAGAAGTGAACATTGAATTGGGTACGTAGGTGGATATAATTGGAGGACATTGATTTGAATATATTGAGTTCGTTATTTTACCAACGTCTGAGAAGTAAGAATTAAACAAACTTGCGATGTTCTTAGGATTTGATACGATTTTGCCATCATTTAGTAAAGAAACATTTTCTTTGTGATTTTCAGAAGTTGACTTGTAATTGTTAACAATATTCCACATGGCTTTCATCTGGTTGTTCGATTTTAGTATATGCCTGTCGTTTTCCATTACTTAAGCTGCATAGACTACTTTTTGAAGAATAGTCTTATATTTACGAAAATAATTATGGAATTTGGGTGGTTGGTTATAGTGTTTTGAAAGATAATATGAAAGGCGATTGTTTTTTGAAGAAATCCTTATCCCTTGGGTGATCCATCTATTGTATTTCTTTGTGTTAATTAACTTGTGTTTTATGGGTAAGCTAGAGTTGTAATGTTTTAGGAATATTGAGATAAATACATTGAATTTGTCGTCTGTGTTTTGGCAATTGTAAACATCTTTCCATTTCCAAATAATTTATAAATATGGATTTATTTATGTCATTAAACTCTCTTGAAACTTTGTAAAGGATTTTAACCGGTTTTAGTTTATTATTAATTGTCAATACTTGAGCAAGGTGATTCCAGGAGAAGTAAGTTGTCCAAGGTGGAATGGAACTTTCTGAAACCGCACTGAGATCGACTCAGCAAGTCATGCCGTTCAAGATACCAGACGAGACGTCGGTTGATAATTCTCTCCAGAGTTTTACCAACACAACTCGTCAAGGCAATGCTTCGATAACTACCAATGTTCGTTTTGTCCTTACCAGGTTTTAGTAAAGGGATAAGCGTTGCTTCCTTCCAGGAATTAGGGAATACTCCCTCGGACCATGAAAGATTAAAGATACCCAGAAGGTACTCTTTCGATTCGAGACTTAGTTGTCGCAGCATTTCATAATGAATTGAATCGGGGCCAGGAGCAGTGTTGTGGACTGTCGCTAGAGTTGACTCAAGTTCCCACATAGAGAAGGGAGAGTTGTAGGGTTCCCAGTTGGTGGAACGAAAGTCAAAAGATGTGCTCTCTGCTGTTT
>NNCF01137498.1:0-36148 GCA_002313205.1 Laupala kohalensis
AAAAAAATATATATATATATATATATATGTTATATGCTTTATGAAAGTTTCCTGGGCAGTTGAATCGTGGTGCTCTTGAAGCCTAAAGAATGTGCAACTTACAGTTTTCTAAATAATTGTGTTGTTCCTTGTTCCTTGTAAACAATTCTCAGAAGCATGAAGTCAAAACCAGTTTGGGTTTGACATGAAAATAAAATCGAAGTGGAGTCAAATATAAGTTGTAATAATCGAGAATGGCCGTAGTATTTTTAAAACACAGTTATTATCGATGTTGAAAGTCGGGTCGAATGGATCTTTATGTCCCGCAGACCGAGTAAAAAGGATTGTCCATGGGATAAAAAGGACCACGATAATTAAGAAGTATTTTATTGTTAACTGAAGCAAATAAAGAAGACTGAATTGTGTAAAATAATCAATCCTCAATGAGTTTTTTTCAGTTCTTAGATCACAACATTGTGATTTATCTATTAATGACGTTTGTACCCGAGCTTAAAAGTAAGGCACACTATTTTAGACTTCATAACCACCCTTTGTTCATATTTTCTACAAAAAATATTATCTTAATCATTATACTTGTTTAAAAGATGAAAAACAAAAGATCTTAATTGTGGCTGAGATTAAAACTATTACACAACCTTGCAGCATATGGTGTTATAAGATCCACTGCGGGGCACAAACCACGGTCCTTTTTGACCCGTTGTCGTGACATAATAACAATTCGTTGTCGTGAGATAATTTCAACATGTTACTTACGTGTATTTTTACGTCGTGTGCACGCACAGAGCCGCCGGCACTCGAGAACGGATTGCCGGATGTGGTTTGCGTTTTCCTCCCGCTTCCCTTCATACTTGAGGCACTCATTTGTCCAACGGACTTAGTTTCAAAGATAGATGTAGTGGACCTTTTAGCCCCGCCCTACCCTACACGTGAAACAAATAAGTTTATCGAAGATAATTTACTTTTTAAGCCAATGTGTGAACTGAATTATACTTTTACAGAACAACAGTATAAAATGTGTGTCTTTGGGTTGTACAAAACATATTCAGTGTATATGAATTCACCTTACGTTGATTGACTTAATGTCCTTATACATTATGTGTGTGTGATACAGATGTGCCTAGCAGCGTGAAGCGCGCTTGGGCATGCGCAGAAGCGCCTCTGCTCCCTCCACTCCGCACTCGAACACGTGATACATCCGTTCTCCAAAATCATAAACTAGGACTATATTAACAGGGTTAAGAGGTCTTACGGAGTTAGACCGGTCCAAATAGCCGTGTAAATGTGCACCTAGCGGCCCAACAAGACCTTTCCGGGCAAATGGGTCTTGGTGCAGGCGTGTGCTTGTTAAGACCACTTGCTTGATCTTAAGTGATCACAAGTGGTCTAGTGCAGATCCCAAGTCATACCAAGTAGATTCTCGTGTTCTGTTCAATTTAATTATTTATATTAATATTATTGTTATATTAAATACTATCGCGTGTAAACGCAAGCCCTTTGGGGCGGTCTTATGTTAGAGCGGTCTAACGCCAGACGTATAAATGTCATAGACTTGTAGCTGCAGTATCTAAATAAAAGTCTATGTTATGTCTTTAGCCACCGGTTCGTGAGCAACTGGAAAGAAAGTGGCTGCTCATCGCCGTTTCAATTGTTGCAGGATTATTGTACTGGCGTGCAGGTGACATTTTCCGAGACATATTGACCTCTGGATAAAATGTGTCAGTGTACAGCGCACGTTTTCTGGGCAGTTGAATCGTGATGCTCTTAAAGCCTAACGAATGTGCAACTTACAGTTCTCTATATAATTGTGTTGTTCCTTGTATACTGATGAAACTATTCTCAGAAGCATGAAGTCAGAACCAGTTTGAGTTTGACATGAAAATAAAATCGAAGAGGTGTCAAATATATTTGATGAATTATTTATTATACTCGTAAAAGTATAAAATGTTACCGACTATATTTTAATGTCGTTAAAATAATCAAAATAATTATAATTTCAAACTCCATATTTTCTATACATGGAGACAAAGTTCAAGTTAGATATTGGAGATATAGCGTAACACGCTCTCTATTTTAGGAACCAAAATGTCTTAATCAAATTTCAATATCCTTCGACGGTAATTTTTTAAATTCACTCTTTTTGTTTCTAATAATTATTTGGAATTTATTTTTTTTCATATTGGAAATAGATATTAATTAAAAGATGTACTCGTTACACCATCTGATAGTTTTTGTAATTGATGACATATTTTGATCGTGCTCGTTTTGTAGAGACTTATAGTAAGGAGACAGTTAAAAGCAACATTCAAAGGATATTGCTGAAGTTAAACCTTTCCTCTTTTAGATGCTTTTTGATATGACCCATTGATATCGTAAAAATGTTTTACCTGATGTTAGTTGTCAGTTCTATTTGGTATTGATAAATTTTTCCCAAGACATTTGGAATCGAAAACGAAAGGTTTCCAAGACTAAATACTGTAACCTGATGTGGAAGTGTAGCAAAGAGAAATTATTTTACTTTGTCTGTTCCATTTTCAAGCGAAATGCCTCTTACGTGGATGTAATTCACACTGATTAAATTTCTTCTTCTTCCACGTCAATTCAGACCCCGATTCTTTTATTCTCACTATTGTCAATGGAATTTTATTTTCTTATTTCATCTGTGAAGAAGTGAACTTCTGGGCAGTATCGCCTTAAAATGTCGTGTTCTTGTTATTACTTAAACAAATTTTAATGGAATATTTTCGATAGCAACTGATTTTTGGTTGCTCATTCAGGTGCTTCTATCAGTTTTAAGAGGAAAACAAATTTCATGGAGTACGTTTCTTATTTATTATTCATCTTTTACATTTGCATGGATATTGTTTTATTTTGTAAAAGAACCCTCGAAGCGAAGCTTATTTAATTATTTTCATGGTATTCATGACCACATAATTGGTATTCAAGATATGAAATTGAATATGGAGAGCGGTGCATACGGATTGCCGCACTGCTTCCTAATACAGAGCAGTTCATAGTAGCGCATGAGATAACAGTAAAAATAAACTGCACCTAAGTGCCGCACTTTAGTGTATGTGAAAACACAGGTTGACACTACATGTTGTAGTCGGTTGTACCTTGAACTTTCATTAGAAGTGGTGCCCCAGCGGTGGCGCAGGTAGTGTTGTCGCTTATCACCAAGTCAACCCGGGTTCGTTCCCCGATGGGGCCAGCTTTTCACATTAACATCCCAGTTCATATAGCTGTGACTACTGAAAAGCCAACCTTCCTTCCTCTATCCAGCTCCTCTATTATTATCAATATCAATAATTATATTACTAACCACGTCTACTAACCGCCACGTGGACCAAGTTGTTGGTAAACCCAACTAAGCGGCCCTTCTACTAACAATAACCTTCCACCCAACTCCTATCGCTCCATGTAGATAAGCTTCAATAGCACGCTACATTTCCCATTTCCAAATACAATTACAATTAGAAATGGCGGATGAACCGAGTAATGTTGACGCCATTATCTCAGAAAACCCTGGTCCGATCTTTTGTGATTTTGTTTTAAATGAACGGCAATAGTGCATATTTTTAACATGTTCGCGTCTTTCGGTATCTCGCACTTTTTAAGCTAAAGTTCATTGTGTGCAAAGGAAATTAATTTAATTTGTGTCATTTCGTCATATATAATTATTTTGAGAAATTTGGCTAAGACGCATTACGGAACGGTGGTACAGAGGGTACGGGGGCGGGGCGGGGGTTCGTCCCGGGGTTGGTCCCTGGTTTCATACCGTAAGAGGCCTCCAAAATCATGTAAGTGCGTAAATTTCAACATAACTATACTTAAAATGTATGTTATGACAGTGAAATGAATAACAGCTGAGCTTATTGTTTAACTCTAATTTCACATTGAATTGGTCATGTATGTAATTGTAAGCGTGCAAACACGTTTGTGTATGGCTTGAATATGATAGCTTCCCTAACGAATCCCGCCACTGCTAAGCAGTCAATGTAAATTTATAACTAAGAGACTGACTCTAATTGATGTGATGTGGCCGCTGTGCTTCTGCCATCTGGTATCCCACCTAAGCTGAACAGTGTGCGAGCACAGTAACAACACGGGTAGCACTCATGGGTATCATTACCAGTCTCGTGGACATGACGTCACTACGCTTCACACCGAAATTCGATGGTGGGGATGACGGCGGGCGGCTTAACTTGGCATGCGTGTTCTCGGAAACTTGTCGTGCCAACTTCGTGTTTTTCCGAAGTTCTAAAAAAGTAACTGATATTACGATGTGATCCAGAGTATTTAAAATCTTCATTCACAGGAAGTGAATTTGTTGGTTAGTGTGTTTCTACTCCAGATGTAAAATGAAGTGGTAGATGTTACGCAAATCGTCAAAGCTGTATTTTAAGTGCACGTTGCCTTGATTTTGTTCTCAAAATATTTACCACAACATGCCTTAGTCGATTACGATAAATTTGCTTACAGTCGCATTGACTGTGAACTATGGGTGAAGTACTGAATATTATGGCATCAAACTCCCATGATTATGATTTACCTCCAATTTGTAAACGTGCGTAGTTTACATAATTTTAATTACACGATAGTTTTTGATTCAGTGAGGTTAGATTAGATTCTTTATGTACGCATTGAAATATCTTGCAGTGTCTTGTAAATATTGATGAAACGTATTGGTGCTGCTATTTCTCTCTACGCCTCTTAAATATTCTATTAACTTGACGGTAACGTTGTATTTTAAGTTAAGCAAACGTAAAACTGAAAATTCAATATATTTGTGGGAAATTTTGTTCCTGTTAGAAGATTGAACAGAGGAAATACACTATTTTGAACACACTTGAAGTTAATGATTCCTTGAACCTTTTATGGATCTTGTTGTCTGTGATTGTTTGTTTGAAATCTTAAATGTGAGCTAGATAGAATGTGAAACTGATGTGGAATTCTGGAGTTTTGTAAAATGCGGTTGAAGTATTGGTATATGTTGTTGCATGTCATGACTTAGAGGATTATCTCCATAAGATATAAAATTAAATATGGTTCTAGTGGGAGTTTTATGTAAATACAGAAAAATGTTCTGGAATTGGTTATACAATTTACTGAGTTCCGCAGACATCAAAAAATTTGATTGGTTACAGAAGTTGAAGTATAAATTATAAATTTGTCAAAGTTGATATGTGACGAAACCAACACTGTGATGGGACAGATATTGTACCCAGACATTGTTTTGATTCTTTTTTAAAATAATAATGAGAAGTAATATTAAATTAAGTCTTAACGAAAAGAAGTCAACACAAATATACCAAAAGCAAAGGAAGTTATTCTGCACTGTCTAAGTATGTATAATGTAATGAAGGATTTGCAATATATTGTTTATTGGTATGTTCCAATAAAAAAAATGTGCATCTAGTATGTTCCAGAAAAATAAAAGATTGCATTGCATGTATATATTTTTTTACAAATAGTGACATAGACTAGTTTAGTTTAGTACCCAGGTTATATTGTTTATGGGATTTACATTTATAAATATTAAAGTTCTGTATTCTCTGGTGTCAACAAATTTCAAAGAAAAATATATATAAAAAGCATTACAGTATTTTATATTTTTGTTTAATTTTATAATAGAAGAAATGAAATTAGTTGATTTTGTGTCTAATACAGACTATATTATTTATAACGTCAACCATCTACGCATTAAGTTAGTAGTTTTGTTTTAAGCATGTCTAGAAAATTTCTCATGTAAAATTCCCTGAAATATCCAGATTTTCAACTTATTTTTTCAGTCACTTATCAGATTCTTTGATTTACATTCTTGTTTTGATCTTTGTTATTTACAATTTCAGTCATGTTACAATGGAAAACACTACAAAAAATAGAAGCCTATTGTTAAGAAGAGGTTTTTATATGAAATTGGAAATGTATAGAATTGACAGCCAATATGCTTATGTGATTTTATCTTTATGGTATCTTTAAAATATTGATGTGTTATTTGTTAATGCACTGGTTAATTGTCAATGAAAATAGGGAATGATATGTAAAATACCTGTGGTGGCATCCCAAGCACATGCGAACACCTCATCATGCTCAGCAACTCTGGAAAATTCGGATATTTAGTGAGAGGAAGAATTTCGGAGTATTTGAATTGTTTTGCCAGAGAGCCTGGTACATCTTCGTATGTACTGGCTAACAACTACTTACTCAACTTCGGTTGATATAGTTCTTTGTATTTCTCGATTATGTGTTGGGAGTCGTCAAATTTTTGTTTTGTCAAAATAGAATATCATTGTAGGGTGCATTGAAAGAAAAGAAAAATTAAAACTTATTTTATAAAACAATGAATAATAATGATCTTATGCGAATTTACATCTTACATAAGAAATCGAGAGGAGGGGTTTAACTTATTCTATTGGCATCTAACATGGGGGATGGGGGATAATTTTATTGAAAAATCGTGTTATGTATTTTATGGACAACCCCTATTTGGAAGACATTTGGGAGGGACTGTTGTGCATGTTGGAAGTGAATTGGACACATTGTCGGAATAACAAGATAATTTATCACCTACATCTTCTTTTTTGGCCGATCACAATGCATGCATTTTTCATTATTTAATTATTGTTAACTTTTCTTACTTCAAGTAATTTAACATTTTAAATGTGAAGCATGGATAGATTATAAATATTGTATCATTGATTGTTTTTATTATTATTGTAAGTATGAATATTGCAATTAAAAATAACTGGTGAAAAATTAGTTATTATTTATGCTATTATTAAATAATATTGAGAAAGCTGTGCCATTACTTACCATAACCATGTTATTACACCATTAAGCTTATTATAGTGTGCCATTACTTCATTTCTTCCCAAATTGATGTGAGTACAGATTGTTTGACTGTTCTGAATTAGTTTACTAACTTGTTGTGTTAATTATGTGTGTGTTTTATTGTTATTATGTAAGAACTGTTGTAAAGGTTTGCCACATGTAGAAGAACATGTTTGTGATTAGTGCTTTAATTTGTCATGTTTTTTTTTTGTGTGTAGACGGATGCTAAAATGGTGTTTGATGTCATACAACGGATGGAAGATACAGAACCATTCTCAGAAGAACTTCTTGCTGCTATGAAACGTCTCTGGGCAGATACAGGTGTTCAGGAATGTTTTGGGAGGTCTAATGAGTATCAGCTTAATGACTCTGCAAAATAGTAAGTCAGCAAAACTTTTAATTTTAAACTACAAGTTTCTGTTACCTGCTCTTGTAGTTTGCTCTTCAGGAAAGCTTTTGTTTTTAAGACGTCAAGTAATGTGCTTTGGAACTGGGATGTTTTATTTGTTTTAGCTTTAATTTTTTAATGGCAAGAGAAAATTTTAACATATGTGATATTATCATCAGGATTCAGCGGAATTCAGGGATTTCTTCAATTATTTAAGAATGACTTAATAACTTGTATTGACAAAAAAATTATTTTGCATTGCAAATCTAGTTTCATTCTTAGTAGATTTTTGGTCCAGTTTTTTAGCACTCCCAATTTGAACAATGTTAACAGATTTGTAAATCTGTACCTCATTGTTCATATCTTCAGATCATCTGGTTTCAATTCAGTTGTCTCCTGATAGATTCTTTTGACTTTTTATCAATTACTATTGGAATTATTGGGAGAGCTCAATTGAACATTTCTTTTTGATGTATTGAAGTGACCTAAAAATATCTCCTACTTGTTCAGAATAATTTCATTATGTTTCATTTACTTGTCTATTCTGCCCTATTTGTAATATTTTTTAAAATTTATGAATTGTGTTTGATTGGTGGGTTGGAAAAAAAAATCCTTCACTTCCATGAAACATCAAATTAAAATTTTTGTGTGATTGATATGAAATCTCTGTTCTTAATGATGAGGCTCAAATTTAAATGTTGTTTTGGTGATTGATTGTTCCCAGAAAATGGAAATTTGCAAGTTAATAATTTTGTATGTAATTTATCTTCATTTGTGAAATCAGTTACACTTTCTTATCAGTTTCTTGAAATTATTATACAACATAATTTTTCTATTTGAGTTGGCATTTTCTTGTGTTATTCTTGCTGAATCCTTTTGTTATTTGAAGGGAATCAAAATATAAAACATTCTTTTTCGGTGAATCATAATAATGGTGAATTCTTAACTTACTATTTCTATTCTTTCAAATACTTCCTATTCATTAATGGCAGAAGCATGTACCTCTCCTGTGTATTCTAGTTTTCTGGATGATCTTAATCGGCTAGGTGCCAAAGATTACCAACCTACGGAACAAGATATTTTAAGAACACGTGTGAAAACGACAGGGATTGTTGAAGTTCATTTCTCATTCAAGAACCTTAATTTCAAGTAAGTAGAGATGTAATAATGTTTTGGTGAATTGCTTGTGGGATTGTTATTAAAGATTTCTACATTTTAATGCTAAACTCATTAGAATAACTAAGAAGATTATTTCATTTGTGGCAGTAAGGTTATGCTTGGTTATCTGTACCAAATTCTTGACAGATTTTGCCTTTAGTTGTTACTAGAAGTTTTAGTAATAATGCAATGAGGGGGAAATTAGTTCTGTTAGCACAAATATTCACCCAAATACATTGATGTTGTAAATCAGTGCAAATGGAATCACTGAAAGTTGCTCTTCTTGCTGGATGAGGTCTGATTCATTTTTCCATCCTTTGTATGGTATCAGTAGAACTATTAATTTGGTTTGAATAGTGACTTAAATGCATTTACTTCACAAAAAGATTTTTGAGCATTGTGTAGTTATATGGAGTTTACGAACTTGAATCATGTGCATTGTTTTTATTGTTTAATCTACTTGAAATATAAAGATTTGAATTGATTTTTGAACTTTTGGTGAGTCTTATCTTTGGGAGTTGTACTCATTCTTTCTATTTTCCTGGGATATGGCAATGCATGAGAGCATGATAGGGAACTTACTTGTGGTATACTTGGCATGTTGGGAAATAACTTTTCTTTTAACATATATGTATCCAACACGATGTTTACAGTGTCAGTGTCCTGTGGCATTTTACTACTACCAAAAGGTAGTATTCATTTACAGCGGTATTAGTGTGTGACTTGTGAGTTCGTGTGATAGCGTGTAAGTGTCCGCGTCTTGACTTCGTGGTTGTAGAGGTCGCGTGTGTACGTGTCCTAGTAGCGCGTACGTGCATAGTTGGACACTGAAGCAAGTGAACAAATTTGTGGGAGATTCTCCTAATAAATCTTTCGTATATTATTACACAACTTTTCCTATTATCTATTTATGTAAATGTTATCTAGTTATTCATTCACAGAAAGAATTTTTAGTAAAATCTCCCTCCACGCTAGCAGTCTTTCACGTTTTTTCTCAGAATTAATACTAGTCACTGCGTTCTTTTCTTAACGAAAAAAGTCTCTAGTCGGTAATAGTTCCGTTGCACTTCTTTCTTCTGTTTGGTTTCCTCTGTGTGACGCCTCTCTCCCGAGACTGGTCTCGAAGGGGAGAATTTCTGACTTTCTGCTGCGCCGGCAATACAAGGAGGGTTTTACATAGTGATTGATTCCGTATGAAAATGGCAATGAAACTGTAGTAATTACAAAGCCTACGACTGTACATGATCCACCGTGAAATGATTTTTTCCGCAAGTATGTTTGTTTTTATTCAGTTTGGAGAAGAGAAAGATGCAAAAATTATATTGTAATCATGCATTTTTGTTACCTACATAGATTAGTGGAAACAGGGACATAAAATTTATAATGAAAGTGATATACGGTCTGTTTATGTTGCAAGGACAGTCAGAATTGCAGCAAGATTGCATGAATTGCGTCTTATTGTTGGACTCTTATTGTCATTTCATGAAAGTTGTATTGTATTGTTAATTCTGAGTTAAGATGGTTTATAGATACCTTGTAAAATAAGTATTATGTGGAAACAACTAATTATTCATGTTTTCTAATTAGTTAAGAAGGTTTATGTGTTTTGATAATACCAAACAACCACAAACTTCAGAAAACAATACTGTGCTGTGAGCTTGCCGCTTTGTCTTGGTGCACTTGTCCAACAAGATGTTAATTGCCAAGGTGGACAATAAACAAAAGAATAAGGTTCTTAGTGGACAATGAGTAAAACAACTGGAATTCGTAAATCTCTACTGCATCATTACTATCATTATTCATATTATGTGACAAACACTGAGCACCTTGTCGGAATAGTCAGATTTTTTTTAAATTAATAGATAAAGTTGGGTTAATAGTCAAAGATGAATGGTGTGTATGATTTTATGATTTGGGAATGATACCAAGAGGAATGTATTGTCTGAGAACTTTAGACGTAAATGGGGGTTATTTGTAAAACAGAATAACAAAATGGGTTTGAGGCTGACAGATGAAAAGGAGTGCCACCATATTTCTATGTATTTAATAGGAGATGTGAGTGTCAAAGAACACTTTGTTATTGTAGGTAGATTTGATGAATTTCCATTAGAAAATTGTTTTTTACCTTGACCTGTTTCAGGTCATACATGTAGTTATTATTTTCTTTAAAATGTTACTATCTCTGAGGAGTAATTCATCATATTTCTTTTTGTCCTTTACATTTTGCTAATTTTATTAGGTAAAATTCATGTACTTCTCTCATTTTCCTGCTCCATTTTTGGGTGAATTTGAAAGAAGAGGCAGTGCTACTTGGATAAAACTACACTCTTTGGTTTCACTATTTTATCTACTAGTCCTACTTATCACATATTACAATATTTGCCTGGGTGCAACCTTTGGTGTAGTAATGTCATTGGAGGCAGACATTCCCTCTACAATGGATATGTTATATCCATTATTTCAAGATATATGGAGAGAGGACAGATTACCTGATGAAAGGTTGGAGGGTATAATCATTAAATTCCCTAAGAATGGAAGTTTAAGTATACGCAAAAATTGGAGAGGAATCAATCTACGATGTGTTTGTAGTAAGATCTTTAGTAGAATAATACTCGTCGCATATCGGCAACTGTAGATAAGAATATCTGCCAAGAACAAGCTGGGTTTAGAGCATGTATGCTCATTCAGATATGCTCACTGCGAATTATGGTTGAACAGTCCTTGGAATTGAGGTCTCCACTTTACGCTTTGTTTATAGATTTTGAAAAGGCATTTGACTTCGTTAAATGAGAAGGAATCTGGAGAATCTTAGAGACCAGGTGTGCCGATGAAAATTATTTATCTCATAAAAGCATGCGATCTACCTTTTAGATGTTAAGTTTTTCACAGTGGTGCCCTTTCTGAACCATTTGAGACAGTGTCTGGGAGAAAGGCAGGGATGTTTGTTATCTTCTCTTCTTTTCATACTGGTGATGGATGAAGTAATAAGAAACACCATCCACAACAGAAGAAGAGGGATATTGTGGAAATTAAATGATAGACTAGAGGACTTACATTACTCTGATGACATATGCCTTCTTTCACACTCTGGGAACATTTGCAAGAGAAAGCTGAAGCCTTAGAGATCAAGTTTGCAAAGTACAATTTAAAGATAAATATAAGAAAAACAAAAGAGTTGCACATCCAAAGTAGAAACGAAATGCCCTTGGAAGGTAAAGCAATAGAAAGTGTTGAATATTTTACCTATCTTGGTAGCTGTATCTCCAAAGATGGTGGCACAACTCAAGATGTTAGCACAAGAGTTCAAAAAGCCAGAGGTGCCTTTTCCAAGCTAAGAAATGTCTGACAAGCAACAAACTTACATTAACACACAAATCAAAAATTTGTATGCATGTATTAAGAATGTCCATTTTTATGGATGTGAAACGTGGATGGTCTTGGTGGAAATCAAAAAGCAATTACAGACATTCATTAACAGATGCTTAAGGTTCATATTGAAAGTCTGGTGGCCTAACACAATCAGCAGTGAAGAACTGTGAAGAAAAACAAAACAAATGGATGGGAACACCGAATTCAAAAGAAGGAAATTCAACTGGATTGGACATGTCCTGAGAAAGGGACCAGATGAAATCCCCCTCAATGCTTTGGAATGGAATCCGCAAGGAACCATGTGGAAGACCACACAACACATGGAGAAGATCAGTTGAAAAAGAATATGGAAAAACTATTAAATTATTAAATTAATGAAAGTTGATGCAAGCAACAGAGTTCACTGGATGACAGTTGTTGATTCCCTATGTTCCTCTTAGGAATAATGAAACATATTATTATTAATGTCATTGGAGATGGTGACATTAGTTTGTGTCAAGATCAGTGGAAATTTCAATCTCCTGTATTAATGGTTGATGAGAGTATTTTGATTCCATCAAGTGTGAGAGATCCATTATTTTGATAGAATCAACCGAAAGGTGAATTGTAGTAAAATATTGTGTTAAAACAAACATAATAAATGTAATTTATTGTTTTATTCAGATATTTGTGTAAAATTCCTTAAGAATATCAGTTTTAGTCTTCTTAGTAGAATTCATAGGTATTATTGAAAAAACATTACTTTTTGACATTTATCTTGGAATATTTTTGAAAAATTTCCACAACAATTCGGTTTTAACTAATAATAAACGAATGGATAGTGAAGAAAACTACGAGTAGAAATTAAAATGTTATTGAGTAAACCACATGGTGACAAAAGAATTCAAGAACCCATATCCAGACAATTGTCGGTTCAGTACCATAAGATCCCTGACTACCCAACATCTCTCTTTCCCAATTCCCTTACCCAAGTCCCGCGCTTAGGTGGAAGAGCAGACCTTATGCCCTGAACCTCTCCTAAAAGCATAAAATAAATAAATAAATATCCACCAATTTGTGGTATGATGAGTGAAAAGACAGAAACATAGATTTGTCTTACCAAAGAAACAAATTGGAACATTGAATTTTTTTTTCAACTACCTTTCAAGAAAGATTTTAGATTAATTTGTGTAGCAAAGTTAGACAGAAGTTATGAAAAATTAAAAAGTATTTTTATTAGTTTTGTGAAGTGTCATATTATTTTAAGAAAGTTGTGTATGGTATGTATTTTTTGTTTAAATTTTGTGCTTATACAAATATTGTTGACAATCACTTGCTCTTGTCTGGGATTCCCAGTTATGGAATATTGCATAGAGAAAACCTATCCTAAACTGTTTTAAAGATTCTGGTAAGTGTCCATGTTTGGTTATCTTCTCTTTAGTCTGTGACGATGTAAACATTTTGTATTTCAGCTTGGTGAAAAGAGTAATGTGCTGGGCATTGAACATACAACTTACTGTAATGTATGTACAGGCACTGATTGCTGCATCACTGCTTTGCCTTCAACAACCCACTCGCCGTTCACTCCCTAACCTTTGGTTAGGGAGACCTAGGACACTCAAAAGGAAATAAGGACACTTACGTGCTACCCACATCAATTTCTCTTAGATTCCAGTTTACCTAGTACCAATGTGTTCAGACATCTTATTCGAATGAAGACGTTTGGGGAAAAAACAACTTGGTCCATTTTTTTTGAAATCGAGATTTTAATCTCATGTATTAGCTTAGAAGCCATTACATGCTTGTGAAGAGTCAACTCAGTCTCGCAAAAATAAAGGCAAAAGAAAGGGACCTAAGGGAAGAACCAACTTAGTGCACGGAAAGCGGGGAAAAGCCAACCTAGTCCAGTCCTTCCCACAAGGTCAATTCTGATGGACCTTGGATTTTTATTTAAAAACACCTTTTTTGGTGCACATTGTTCAACAATGGTTACTGCAAAAAAGATCAAAATGACCGGTACAATTGGCGTCCTCTTCTGAACCCCAGGCGTATGATGCCTTCCATTGAAGTATATTAAGTATTGCAACATTTGACACCTTGTAAATTTTTGTGAAAGTCCTGCAGCAAAAACTTTATACTCGCCACTTCCTAAACAGTCCCTGTAGAAAGAGAGCAACAAACCGCATTCTGATGACAAGTATTTGGACAAATGGGAAGAACCAGAGGACAATGAAATTTTGCAATTTTCAAAATTTACAAGTTTTATCTTGGAATTGTGTTTTAAAATGATTAATAACAATTCAACCACACATAACTACACTGATTGTAATAATTATATTTTCAACTATTTTTAAAAAGTATAATTTTTTTAGTTTCAATTGTATTTGAACAACATATCCCCCATATATCTTAACAATTTTTCCCTATTTTTACCCCCTTTTCATGATAAATATTTTTTAGAAATAATTTCTGGCCTGATAGGAATCAAAAACGTCATGAAACAAACAGGTGTACCATTTTGACAATTAATTGGGGAAAATCAACCTAGTCCCCCAACTTTTTCCAGGAAAATTGGGTTGTGCTATCCATAAAATTACATATTTTCTGTAGGAATCTTTAGCCAAGGGGTTAATGAACCTAACAATGCAAAGAAACATTAAGAAATGATCATTAGAACAGAAAACATAAAATGAGAAACTTGATTTTTCAGGTACTGAAACATTTTGTTTCTTGGGCAAAGTTGGTTTTTCCCCGAAGATCTTTAAATATTTCTCATATTTAATGTACACATATTAGTTGAAAGGTGCTAAATTATTCCCAGGTCCCTAAATATGTTGAAGGAGCCTTTGTGTTCCTGGACTGTTATGGATAGATGGGATGAGCTTTCGTCTTTGAGTTTGGTACTTAACATCCTTAATTTTTTCAGTTCAAGAGAGGAAAATTTTGTTTGATTACAGGATCTCTCTCTCTCTTTTTTTTTCCCCCCGTAAATTTCAGGAGATGGTTGGGAATGTAGAGGAAAGTAGTGTTTTGTCGTCAACTTGCCCTTGAAATTTCCTCTTCCTTCTCATCGACTCTTCATAGTTGACTTACTGTATTGATTTACCATTTTGATATTTCAGTTCTTGAATGTGAATGATGAGTACGCCTTCTTTATGTTCATAGACTCTTTGATGTTGGAGGCCAGAGATCGGAACGTAAGAAATGGATCCATTGCTTTGAGGATGTCACAGCAATAATATTCTGTGTTGCAATGTCGGAGTATGATCAAGTTCTACATGAAGATGAAACTACTGTAAGTATGGGTGATCTTAAAATGACTTCAACAGTGACATAGCCAGGGTTGAGGAGGAGAGGGGTTACAGCTGAAAAGGGAATATTTGTATATTTTTATAAATTACCGTAAAAAACTGACAAATTGATGTGAATTTTACACATGAGAATGAGATTATAAGAATTCTTGTCAAAATTCCAACAATACGAACGTTTCATAAGTGTACATGAAGAAAGGGTAGTAAAACTTTGAAAGAGTGAAAACTGCAACTGGCCAGGAACACACACTGAAACCACCTCCTTTAGGGTTCTGAACACATCTCCATTTTCACTTGCCCGAAGTTAGCATAAAATTCCATTCATTTGATAAATATACAGATTCTTGCTTAAGTTAGTACTATTTTCAAGACTGTAATAACCTTTACCACAACATGAAAACATTTGTTATTAGATGAATTATTATGTGTATTTACATTTCTGGTACCTCTGATTTTATACTCCAATTAACTTCAAGCATTTGACAGGCTTTTTGTTTTTGAGATGATAAAATTCTTATCACTCTTAAGTTACGATGTTTAAGATACTGAATATTTTTCATTTATGTTGTAATATTTGCTATGAGATTCTGTTATTATTTATTTGCAATGAATGGCTTTTCTTTTAAAACTAACATTGCGGAGAATGTTATGAGAATGTGAGAGCAAGAAAAACCTATCTGTTAATTTATAGATAAGAATAAATTGGGAGAGAAGATTGAAACAAAATTTGTTTTGAAACTTTTTTAACCTGTTTCAAGGTTTGTGACTTTCATGCATTTATTTTATTCGCAAGATTTAATGTCTTTTCTGTTCACATTTTGTATTGCTAAATATTCCTTTTGAAACATTCAAACAGGATAGGAGTATAGATCCTCTGATCCTCTGAGAGAAATAATAATAACAAAAATGCTTAGTTGGGCCATTATTAAGATAATTCTTTCTTGCTCTCTTAGCTGTATCTAATAGAAGGAAATTCAGGGGTATTATGGTGTAAACAATATGTCGCAATTTTTCATTTTCATTAGAAAAAAATTGCAAAATAGTGTGACAACTTTCAATCAGGTGAAAAGGACAATAAGCTGGGAATCAAACCTGGAACTCCTGTTTTGATCGCATGAGTGATAACCACTACACCACCCATTCACCTTCCACAACTGTATAGCACTTCCATCCAGTCCTAATTCTGGAACACCTGGGACACATCTGATGACTGTCCTGGAGATACGTGGACCCAGATGGTACTCTGGGCCTGGGTGAAAGTAGGGTACAGGTCTTCTTTGACAACTTCAACAAATCCCTCCTTTCCCAAAAAATGATCCAATAAAACTAATTAAACTTTATTTATGTATATATTCATTTCTGAAATAATGCCCCTTGTAATAAGAAATATAAACTGTTAATAATACACGTGCAATGCTTGAATTTTGATTAAATACTGGCTTCTTTAAATAAGAACATCTAATTTTTTATATTCTTTCTTTTTCAAATATAGTTTTTATTTTATGTACCAAAATTTTATTAAATATCCATATTTTAGTTTAAGCATTTTGTTTTATTGTTTTCTTGTCAATAAAATCCTGTAATTAAAGAATAGATATAAAATGTAACTAAAACAATTGTTCCATTTTTAAAAGCTTTTTACTTGTTAAAAAAAATGTTTATGCTTCTCTGGTATTTCTCTGAGAAAAATCGACAGTTTCATTCATTTTGTTTGTATATTTCAAATTTAAATTCTCCTTGCTTATGACTTTGCTTCATGATATGATTCTTCTATGTCTGGGGAGTTAAATTGTTTAGGTATCTTCTTTCTATGAGTGAGTAACAATATAAAATTGAATCCTTATTTTCACATGAACCTATTGGAAAAATATTTTCTTATTTGAGTCATTGTGAAACATTTTATTATTAACCAGTATTTTACCATGGTGCTAAGCAATGTGTGTTGCTTGATTTACTATAATGTATATCTATATAATATTTTTATTTATGAAGTTGCTTAAATACTTTACAACTTGGATTATATTATTCAAAGTTATTCATTTGAGATGCAAGACATAGGGAAGAGGTATGTTCATATATTAAAAAATTTCTTTTCTGTAGCAAAGATCGTTTCTAATGTTATTTTCATACTTTCAGAATCGTATGCAGGAAAGTCTGAAGCTGTTTGACTCCATCTGCAACAATAAATGGTTTACCGATACATCTATTATTTTATTTCTAAATAAGAAAGATTTATTTGAAGATAAAATTAAGAAGTCTCCTCTCACGATATGTTTTGGGGAGTATGCAGGTGAGTTTTTTTTATGGTGATTATTAGGGTGTTGCGTTAGGTCTGTCCACAGATGTGCAGGTTACTGGTGTTGATTGAAAGTGAGTGTGTGGGTGTAATTGTGAGTGAGTGAGCATGAGTGGATGGATTTCATTGATATTGATTGATGATAAACAAGTTGGTGAGGGAGCAAGTTAATAGGTGAGTGAGTAAGTGATTTGTATAAAAGAGCACTAGTTTTTAAATTCTTTAATTGGTAAATAAGCAGAGAATGTTTTGCTGCAAGTCTCCACAACTTTGTGTTTCCGAATACTTGAATACAATAACCAGTTGTAGACTTATTTTGAATATCCTGCAACAATAACCCTCTAATTCGAATCACCAAAACCCAAAATTCATTGGTTTGAAGTCTCTTGTGTACAAGGGGTGCCTACCTCCCCAACCCAGACACTGACTCCCCACCACCACAATTTGTAACACCTCGTTTCCCCCCCCCCCCCCACAAAAAACAATAGGTAACTACTCCCCACCACATTGTTTTACCTCCAAATCATTAGTCACTTATAAAAATATGCTATTGAATAATTTATTTTTTATTAATGGTTTAGTATAAAATATTTATAAACATAAATATAATTCATTAAATTACTTAATGAAATGAGTTATGTATGTTACTAGACTCTCTAATCCATAAAAAATAACATCCATATCAATATGTGCAAGTATTCTCACCCACAGTTAGAGGAAAAATGGTAAGATAATTTGGGTGTTTAAATTGTGCTTACCTTGGTCAAATATGAATACACTAGTCTTGAATATTCATATGCTTTATTTCACCAGTAACAGATTATTCCATAATAATATTCAATAAGTAAGAAATAATATAAATATTTTACATCTTTATCCCTCTGAATCATTTAGTTCTTTGTATTTAGACAAAGAAAATCACCTATATTCATGAAATTAATATAGAATAATTTTCAATAAAGTTAAAATAAATAACTTGGTATGAAATTAAGATATTTGAGTGCCTGAAAATGAGGAATGTGGTGAAATAGGGAGTTAACATTTTAAAAATTTAAAAGAACCATATTCAGGTTTCATAACTTTTCATTTGCGCTCTATTTAGATTTCAGGGTCATTTTACATTTCATTTTATTATTTAGGAGTACAATCACTTCGTCTTCATGTTCTCTACTTCACTTGTAGAATATGAGTAAGTACAGAAAGAAAATGAGTGGAGTAGGTTTGTCAGATACACTAATGTGTCAATTGATGTTAAAAAGCAAAAGCTGACATGCTCTTGCTGGGTGTTAATGTATGGGCACCGCACCACATGGAACATTTGTGTAATATAAAAGAAAATTTGTGTTTTGAAAACCAAGGTGAAAATCTGAACCCATCATTTGGGCAAAATTCTCAAGTAACGTATAATACGTAACAAGTTTTGTTGTGCGCGACAGTAAATTGTAATAAGCAACATTTATATTAAGGAATTCCCTACCGACATACCATCTGAGAAACCACAGTTATCATTTGAACTCTGTTTTTACCTTAAGCCGGGCATCATGATTACTCCATTCATCCATATGGCATAGTGCAATCTAAAAATCTCCTTGTGTCTGTGAAAATGTACCTGGCACAGCACCTGGCAGAACATCATTAAGCAATAACTTTGAAAATAGTGACTGCAAATTTGTACCTTTACCCATTAACCCTGTTTGGATGGATTATATCTTTTGGTAGCGTACATCACTAACAGTTTTGTTTTTTAGGAAGTTAGGTATAACTTTGCTTTTCATCAGTTTTTCTGATGGGAACAAAAGAATGGAGATAATCTGAGTATTATTATTATTTTTGATTGTTCTTAAGTTTTTGTTGAGCTTATGAAACACACTGCAAATTAAATAAATATTGTGAATTTAATTGAAAAACTGTGCAATTTCTGCATTATTTCTTAGCTCGTTATAGATGGAACAACAGATCTAAAACAGTAAATACATGTTTTTCCTCAATGTTACAGTTACTTAATAAATTTTTGGTAAAATTTGATAGAATAACTTATTCTCTTTCATGATCAGTCAAGTAAAGCTATGAAAAAGCAATATTACTTTAAAATAAAAATATGAAACAAATTTGTTCTGTTCAATATACATACACTATTATTAACTTTTCTGGATCTAAATAAATGTTTGTTTAAAATGTAAAAACATTTTGCTACTGCAGTTGCTTTTGATATACTATAATAATTTATCCTTACAGGTGCTCAGGAGTATAGTGAGGCTGCTGCTTACATTCAGGCTCAGTTTGAGGCCAAGAACAAATCGACCACTAAGGAAATATACTGCCATATGACCTGTGCTACAGATACTACCAACATTCAGTTTGTGTTTGATGCGGTAACAGATGTCATCATTGCTAACAACCTGAGGGGTTGTGGTTTATACTAAGCACCCAAATATCCAGGGTGTGGAGCTGGATGCTGCAGAAAAAATGCATAGAAGACTGAGATGTGTTGCAGGAGACTACGTTGGTGATGCATGTCTTATTTGTGGTCGGACACACCTTGGATGCAATATTTGATCTTGAATGCCAGCACAAAGAAGAGGAAATTGCACTGGGAGGTCTTTATTATGCATTTTTAACAATTCTTCATTATTTCTTGTGCAGTCACACATCTTCACACCATGTTCATATTCTGCTACAAAGTAATGTTTTGATAAGAACCACTGTAGTATAAATTCCTAACTTGAAAATATTTGCAGGATGCTAAACCATATAACTAGATTTCAAAGAATGATTGTGAATTTCTTGATGTTAATTTATGAGAAGTGTGTGCAGTGCATTTTTATTATTTTCAGTCTTCTTAATTCAAAACATTATTCACTCAAAATATTTGATGTAAATTGTGTGCATTCATTTAAAGAAAATGGTTGAAGTGTTAGTTCAGATTTTTTACTGCTTTCACTTTATTGTATATTCTTCCCTATTCCTTTGCCTTTCTTTCTTGAAATTGAATGTTACTCCTCTGCTGCAGCACACGGGCGTTATCAGAGAGGCATAACAGGAAGTTACAATGTTCATTTGTTACTTCATTGTCACAAGCTAACGAATCTGGAATTGAGAATACCAGGTTATGCAGAAGCAACATTCAATTCCTGAAGAGCGTGAATATGTTCTGATTATTTTGTTCATTTTTACAGAATAAGTGCATTAACTATTTGTTGTTAATTTAAATGTTTTTATAACTCATATTTTTAATTCTTTGAAGTTACTCCCTAATTTATTTATTGCATTGACATAAGTATTGGTCCAATGTTACGTATCAAGTTATCATGTGCCAAGATGTTGTTTTTATAGAATATGTCTGATGCTTCTGTAACAGGTTTTGCTCTATTTATAGAGCATTTTAATATGCTTTATAATGTAAACTTATATATATATATATATATATATATATATATATATATATATATATATATATATATATATATATATATATATATATATATATATANGCTTTCATTGCCAAGAGGTATTGAATGTACCTCCAGGAACGCACATACACAAAACTGCACACAAATCCATTTGTACTGTATTCGTATTTTTGACTACGCCTTTGTAGCATTATTCTAAATAATTGTGAAGCTGAAGGGATCTTTGCTGGTTTTTGTCATTGTGAAATAACTTCTAAGAATTTCTGTAAATGTGAAATCTGTCAGATATGGGCCCCAAGAGCATGGTAGTGTTTTTAAAGGCTCTTGAGGGGTTGATTGTTTCATTTGTCTTCTGTCTAAAGGTTGTGAGTCTTTATGTATCAATTTGCTGTTATGCAAGAGACGTTTGAGCCTGCAGACTATCAGGGGTGTTGAATCCTCATTTAAAGTTGGAGAGCAGCCTCGTTATAAGCATTGAGCAGTGATATATCTATTCAAAAATTGGGATGGGAAGAAACAAATTATTTTATGTATGTAGTAATATTTTGAGTGGATGCAGATTTAAAATGAAAGTATATAACTTGCGTATATATGTGAAGAATTGGAGGAAGAAACGAATCTGGATAAATTATCCAATTGAATTAATAATATGGTTTTGTAAGAGAGCACATGAAGCAATATTTTAATTTCATAATTTCAGATAGGGAGTGGGGTTTACTATGTTTGCTCTTGTGATGTAAATAAAATACACTACAAGTATTTACCTATTGTAGAAAGGCATATTGTGATTCTGGTTTTCAAACATCATTACCATCATCTTTTAGGCTACTTTGGTGGTATGATATATCATTACAGGAGCTGATGCAGTGAGGACGACACGAGTTTAGTAATGATTAAAATAAAAAAAGTGTATGTTTACTGTTCATTAGCTAAAAGGGTTGTATATGGCCCTGCATTTTTTTTTCAGCAGTTACCTCTTTTTTTTTTCCTCCCTTATTCGAACCATTTACAAACGTATGTGCATTTCACATTCCTCATAATTGTGTATACACATAATCTATCCACATAATCAAAAGCTATTGTGTCTTGGCTGGTTTTGGATTGAAAGATTACTGAACTGTGTCACAAAATCAAGTGATTTCTCTAGGTTTGTGAAACTGGTGAGGTATGCTCCAACCTTCACATTGTTACTTACATTCCTCAATTTTGATTATCTAGCAAAAGTTGATTAGATCCCAATGCACTTCTTAAACATGAAACTACCTGATATATTGTGTTATATGTCGACGTATGGGCTTGTCACTGATTTAAGCCAGAATGTACTGGTCAAATTACGTGTCATTGAGTATGTATAGACAACATATGCATAAATGGGAATAATATTGATATATGAAAAATAACCTTATTAAAAATACTATATTGTGTAGAATTTTTTTTTCTCTTTACCACAGTTATTGTGAATCTAGTCAGTAGTGAGTTCAGTTGTTTATGCCTTATCTATATGTTAAAGCTATCATCAGCTTTTATTTCTGTTTCCCCTCTTTTTAACTTATTCAGATGTGATCTGATGGATGAATGTGCTTGTTTAATTTTCCCACTAGTATTTTCTTGCTATGATTTATAGCTTTTGGCCCTTCTGAACATTTCTTGTCTCCTTGTTCTCTTTCTCATTTAATCTCTCTTTCTTTCTCTCTCTTTGTCCCCTCACCTTCCCTCCCTCACACACACCTTTTGTGACCCTTCCAACCTCTTTCTCACCTTTGATCATCCCCTCCCCATCTCCTCATTCGATCCCTCCTCTCCCTTCCTCAATGTTTGTCCTTCTCTCTCATGTTTTGTGCATGTATGCCAGCATTTAGGTATGAATGTCTCTTCTCTTTTAGGTTTGCAGACTGGTTGTGTTGGTGTTATACTGTGAAGGCATATTTCTAGTTACCCTTTGTATTGTAAAAGGTATTATTCAAATTATTTGGCTCATCTGTACATTGGAGAGGTAAAAACAATATTACTTTGTATTTTAAAGGGATGATTCTTAGTGCTATACCAGACTTAGTAATGTTTGTACAAATATAAATGCTTGTGCAGTGTTGAAATAATAATTATGATAAGAAAAATCCAATTTTAAAGGATAGAGGCATAGTAGATGCATATGTCTCTGACCTTGTTCAATCCCTAATGATGCACCTGAGAAATAAGTGCTGTTTTAACACACTGCATATCCACTCATCCCAAATATTTAATCCAAAGCCTCAAATTAAAATTTTATGTAAGTTATGCATGGGCATTCCTCAATCCACTGATCCTATTGTGTGTTTGCCATTCATGATGTGTGTGGTGTTCGTGATTGAAATGCTGAGTATTTCCTTTGGCGCACAGAGTGGGAACATGTGCTTTAGAATTGTGGAGTTATTGAAAATTGTCTTTGTTTAATAAAGGCTCAAATCTTCCTGTAGGAAGAGTGTTGTGTGTTTCTCTTCTACGTACAAGTACTAGGATAATCATATTTCATTTCTCAGCTTTGCTACTGATTTTTGAAACTGAAACGTTTCATTGCTCATTTTTGTGGGAACATTGATCTCACATAAATGATTGCCCTTCGTATACTGCTATCTCTTTACCATGTACCTCCTCTGTGCTAATATTTTCATTGTTGTCTTTTGTGACCTTAAAAATATTTTTTTATATGACTGAATATCTTATGTATATACAGTATATATGCTGACATTTGTGTTTGAAACTTGATGGCAGTGGTTAAACATTAGCAGTTCTTTGAATTGTATCCATTGTCTGTTTGTGATAGCATGGCATTTGTGGTGCTGGTTTGCACTCATCAGGTTGAAATAAAGTGAAATTTTTCATCTGTGTATAGCTTTATTTTTGATGTCATTCTTTCTCTTGTTGATTGCTTTTGTGATGAAATATTGAAAGGGTCCATTTCAGTATAATATTTGGAAGTTATCGTATTGATTAATTTGGGGGAGTAACTGAGGGAGAGAATTCTGAAGTTTATGTTGGAAAAGAAACCTCTTCATGTGGTGGTTGAAGTGCATGTGTTTAATCTGCAGTCTACCTCTGTAGCCATTCTACCACTGGGAGTGTACTTTGGCTGTGTTGCACAAGAATGCACCTTTCACCATGTTTTTGTAGTTGCTATTTCTAGCTCAATGGATGCTCTCTAATTCAGGAGTTGCTGTGTACACCAATAGTTGCTACCACGACAAACACTTAATTTGTAATGCAGTTTTACTGCTCCAAGCATACTGACACTTGACACCTATTTTGAACTTTGTCTCCTTGACATAAATTAATTATTGAAGTATGAGAAGTTTTGCTTTTTGTAAGGTTACCTAATCTCTGCTTGAAAAAATAATGGTTTGTACAATTGGTGATGTATGATTGAGATTTGTGAAAACAATTTGAAAAGCAAGTTCTACAATGCCAAATAAGGGTTTTGTGAAAATTGGTGTTATTTATGTATCATTGATTGCTTAATATAACTGGCCAAATTCATGTAAATGTTCAACTTTCATGAAATATACATAATCAATGATATAGTTGATGTAGGTCAATGTTTCCCAGCTTTTCTAGTAAATTATCCCTGACAACTGAAGACAATACGGAATTCATTGTTTAGTCAAGCATATTGCAATAGTCACACCAAGGTTTCATACTGATAAAGTTTTATTGTGAATTTTATTGAACAGTGTTCTCATATTTTATTTTATGCAAATTGTGGTTAAAAAGAAATATATTAATGAGTATTATTCTGTTGCCATTGTGTTCATAAGAGTAAAGAGTGTTTCAAAGTAATCTATTCTATTATGAGCAATTTCTTTATTCTAGTATTTGTATTTCTTAATTGAATTAAAAGGTACCCAAACAAAGTTCACTGGGCATAGGGCACATTACCTACTGTGCATTACCTCTTAAACCTTACACCTCTATCCTGAATTTGTGATTCTAATGTTAATAATATGCATCTGCTACAGAAGTAGTCAAATTTAAGACATAATAATAATAATTCTAAGAGCAATAATATGCTCAAATGGCAGACTAATGTGTGGATGAACAATTATGAAAGTTTTTTATACAAATAAAATTGTTCAATATTAGGAATTCTCCGTTTACTAGTTATAGCTGTTGATAACAATTCAACATAACTTGTGATTAATTTTTTCTAACATTTGAAAGAGAACCATTCAACAACTGAAATGAACATAGTTTCAATAAACTATTGATAATGTTGCATTGAGTTGTTGCTTGAAATTTTAAATAATTGGTACTCAAGAATTTTAAATAGTTTTTTGTTTGTTCACCCACCTTATAATGAAGGTTTTCATTTCTATTTAAACATTAAAAATCTAAACTTCTCATTGGACAAGAATGAATTATTTGTCTCAGTGATGAATGCTTACTTTTTTGTGTTTGTAATTGAAGAGTTTGTTAATTATTGTTTTATGCTCTGTAGATTGTTGAAACGAAGTATAAAATCAAAGTAGTCTTATACCCTCCTGTCAATGTCTTTCTGCATTCTTCTTTGGAATTGTTTATGACTTTTTTATGCAATATCATGGTAAAGCACTTCATACTAATTTGTTGTACTAATTTCAAATTTCACATAAACACATGCTTCATTTCCTTTTTTCCATCTTTCTTTAGGGTGAAGTCCAATGTTTCAGTATTCCAAGAGTTACTAGAATTAATCTTGGGTATTTTCAGCCCTTATGAAGGTAATTATAATAATTAAATAGCCTAGAGTATTTTGAGGGAGAAAAAATTATGTGACATATTTGCTCCAACTTTACATAGGAACAATGACATTCCAGAAAATTGTAAATAATAAAAATATATTTAGTTTATTACAATTATTAATCTTTGTATGCCAAGTTAATTGAAATATGTCAACTGTATGTTTCTTAAAAAGAAATACATCTTGGAACTCATTTGTAAAACTACCAGAAATAAATTAAAATTAAAGATTGGACAGAAAAACTGGCGATTTTTCTTTGAATGATATTTTACAGGAATGATTAAGTGTCTTTATTAATGTTCGAGGTGTAGTCTAGGCAGGAATCAGTTCCTGAAAGTTCAAAGAGAATAGGCGATACCTCTTGAAATTTAACATGCTGGAAACATCATGGCTTACTCCACGCTTGAGTAAACTGTGGGCGGTGCCCGATCCCATTTGAACTGTAATTCTGTTGACCGACTTCGTTTATTTCATAATTTCTGGCCGATTGCTCTAATTTTTGCCACTTTTCAATCATTGTCACGTTCTTGTTCTAATGATTCCTTTTTCGGGAAAGAATCAGCATACCCTATAGTAAGCGGGTTTGGGGCAAGGTGATTACGTATTCACCATCGTTTAAAGTAGGTCCATGTGGCATAGCTCTTGAGAGTCTGTCTTGTAGTGAATGATATCGTAGATCGTAATTTTAAGTATATTCGATAAAGCGAATAAATAGGGGAGAAAACATTGTTTATTTGTCAGTAATTGTATAAATTAGTCAATTTTGTTTAATTAATCAACATAAGAACTGGCTACGAGGGCCCCCAATACATTTGTCGAGAAGGTATAAAAAAATCCCCTACTGACAACCGTTCAATTCAGTCACTGGCATAATCCTTGTAAAAATTTATCTTATAACTCGCTAGTTATAACTAACTTTCTTTGACAAAACTTATTGCTTTCAACAAGGTACAATTCGTATACATTTTTAGTGAAATAAAAGCAGTCTCCTAATAATGAAGTTAAGATTAAAATTAAACAGACTCTGGCCTGTCGATGGGCGTAGTCACTTGCTCAATGGGCGCCAATAGAGTGTAACATTCTCATTATAAACTAGTATTCCTAAGTATTTGAAACTGATGGTTTCGTTTTTGTTGCGTTACTACAATACAATCGCGTTACAATTGTAGAGTTTCACGAGTCGCGCGGTTTGCGTTTTTTACGCCTACGATGAGTAACGACATGGTGTTCGCCATATTTGTGTGAGAAAAAAAACTTGTTGAAATAGGCGATGCTATTGCGTGGATATGCGTTTATTTTACAAGCATAAAATAAAATGTAGGAAACAGAAAACAAGTATTGGGAAATACTCCTTTGTGAATAGAACTTTTGTAGACTGGAATTACTTACCTGCATTTACGGACTAACCAGAAAGAGTAAAATGTTTCCGCAACCGTCTTCTTGCTTTACGAAATAGGAGCACATGTGAAGGGTAGTGTAGTTAGGTTAAAATTAAAATCAATAAATTATTTTACAGTGTAGAAGCACTGGTGCAGGAGGTAGTTTTTAACCGCGGATTTGAAGAGATTCAATTTCATAGTGTCTTTTATATTCTTGGGCAGGGAATAATATAGAACGATTCCCGAATGATATGGTCCTTTTTGGCAAAAAGTGGTTGACACTCTAGGGCGATGAATATTATTACTATTGCCAGTATTGTGTTCGTGAACGAGACTGTGTCGTATAAAGCAACGGTGGCCCTTCAGTAATTCGGTCTTAACAAACACGACCGTTTCATAAATATAACTGCAGAGAAGTGTTAAGATATTTAATTCCTTGAATAAATGTTTACAAGAGTTTCGGGGGTGAGATTTACAAATTATCCGAACTATCCTCTTCTGAATTCTGAAAGTTTGAACACGGAATTGCCCCAGTTTGTAGGAGAATGTATTTTGTTCTACGCACTAAAGCAATTTTATGGATTTAGAGGAGGTTGTTTAATCTTTATCTTTTAAGTCACATAATATATTCTATTATTCTTTGTAATTGTTCATAATTTCATATTTTACCAATACTCTTCTTTTCTTCAGTTTTCCTTTGGGCACTTTTCGATCGAAATTCATAGAACGGTCCCTTCTTTTATTCTCGAGAGTATTTTGACGTATTGTCTCGCGGGAGACAATATCATAGAAGAGTTCATGCGCGTTTCCGTGTCAGAGCATGCTTTCCGTGTCAACATGGCCGACCCACTGTTATTGTCCTACGATCAGAGATGGCGTTCGCAACGCCGTGCTTAGACGGTGGCTCGTGAACCCCTCGGATTGTACTTGTACTTCTAGAAGAGAACGGGATACTTTTTTTTAATGGACATTATTATTGGATATATTTCGTCTGAAAGAATTGGGTAGGAACACTCTCGTGCTCCTTGGTGATTGATATGAATTGGTGGCATTTCTTTGTCCCAACACACTACACTTTCACTACCTTTGTCCACACGCGCAAGCACCAATCGTAAATCACGAAGGTTTGCCTGTCTCATTCTTTATTTGTAGTTTCCAGGCACAGAAAGAAAATTGTGCCATCTTTGAGGGGAACTTTCAGAAACAATTAGATTCAATTTTTGATGAAGAAAGTGAGTCGAAATATTGGTCAAGTGTGAGGATTTTATAGAAAGACATCAACATTCAAAACAAATGACCTTGTGATGTATGCTCTGAGAAACTTCTGTAGAGATGTTACAATAAACATAAACACTGTCGCGTTTGAGTGTTTCAGCAGCCGTTCGCAAAAATAAAATGTTTGTAAATTGTGATTGCTATTGGCTGTTCTACGGTAGATGAATTGGACCAATTTAACATTATGGTCCTACCCTAACCTTTTTCGTCGTATATCCTTCCACGAGAGCTGCTACCTCCACCATCGCCTCCATCTTCACACTTCACAGATTTTCTTAAAACGGAAACGCCAGGACTAACAAACCTAACATCGCCGACTGTGACAGAACAATTATAAACAAGTGTTTATAATTGTTCATGGCTCGCTGTCGCGAGCCATATTATAATTATCATACCCTAACATACTAATATAAACGGTGGCGGAGAGAAGAAAATAGTGCGGGACAATTTATGACTACCGTAAATATGAAGAACGAAGAATACGACTTATATTTTTGGAACCGCAATAATATTTGTAGTAATATGGCATCTATGATTTTTTCGAACCCTGATGGGACCATATTCTTATATTTGGCCGATTAATTTATTCTGAAATGTTAATATTTTAAAATAGAGTTGATTTTTTTTTTGTGACTAATGCTTGATAATTATCATTCATTGATTACTCAGTTGTTATTACTGTATGTTGCAGTTCAGTTGTTCAGAAGGCTTTCTTCAAAATAATTCTTGGGAATTTGCTTAGTTAATCTATTAAAAAAATTAAAATTGTATTATTCCTGGTAAAATGCTCACAAATTCGATGAATTCTTTACTGCTGTTTGATTTTTAGTTATTGGGAAAGGGTTCTTCCCCATTATGAACTTTTTTTTTCTTTCTAGAATGAGAAGAGAATGTATCTTGCAATTCAAGCTAGGAAAAAGCAGCTTTTTTGTCTAATGGGACACACTCATATTTGGACCATGTATTACAGTAAGAGAACCTAAATCTTTTGTGTTGTCCTTGTGTGGTGGTTGTACACACCCTATGCAATGTTAATCATCTGTTCATTATCCTTTCACCAAGTTTTTATTATTAATTGGTTAAGGATAAATGGAAGAATTCAGAGAATTACAATATTGTTCACCATTTCTAGTTTGTTTGTTTTTGGTTGATAAGCAAATAATTATTAATGCTTAATATTGTACATTTTGTGTGATTATCATAATTTTTTGGCTGTTCCTAATTATACTCTGGAATTTTGACTGTTTACAATTAAAATGCATTTTGTACTTGATTTAGAGATGATATTCAAAAGAATTATATAATTATTCTCCATTGTCAAGGTAATTATTAAATATAACATACTGTAATTATTACTCTTGACTTAATTATTTGGAATAGTAGAGACTTTTTTCTTACCTCATCAGCAGTTGCGTTAGATATCTCAACACCCCACCTCTCATGCCAAATGTTTCTGGGTTGGTATGCTGAAACATCGGCAACCTCTCTTAGAAATTATAAGGAAACATGTCTATATTTTGACAATGGACAGTACTGCATTTTAAGAAAGCTAATTGTCTTTTGTCTCTGGCAGGGGTGTCTGGTTACCCAACGCAATTGCAAAAACTAATTATTGAAAAACATTTAAGTGCAAGTAAAAAAATATATGTTTCATTACAGTTTTACAGTGTTTAATGTAAAAAATTTATAACAGTTGAACAAGTAAATAATTTTTTTTATCCTTGAAGAAAAAAGGTTAAAAATTGTATTGCCTAAACATCCTTGTATTTACTTTAACTACATTCATTTTGTGTTTATAGAAATGCAAAGTTAATACTTCTAAGGAGTTTTATGATCTATTCGGCAATGAATTATTACTGTAGGTGATTGGAGAAATGCAAAGGAAGAAGAAATTATTCCTCCTAAATTACTATAATAAACAAATTATTTATCACAATTTATTTTAAGTAAGTCAGTGTTGGGAGTGTCGTGAAACAGGTAAATTAATATTTTACTTTCGTACATGAGTGATTATAAAAACTTCCTTTTGCATATAAATAAAAAAATTCAAAAGTAATAGTGCTAACTTGATCATTAAGAAAATAGCCCTTTTTACTCATGCACAACTTGTGTGGGAGTCAGTTTGGCATTATCCACCCTAGGAGTTTGTGATAACATAGTCTGTTGTAAGGTCTATTCTTATTTTATTTTACTATTACATATATGGGGAAATTATTTTGTTTGCATCGGTTCTCACATCGCATGAGAACGGATGAACCAATGAGTGCCAAACTTTTAGGAAATGAAGTGGGTGTACCCAGAATCGTAGGCCATGGAGGAAAGTTTTTGTTGAGTTATTTTTGAACAAAATATAACATTACTGAAAAATGAAAAAAGTTGATTAGTCAAACACCATCTCATAAATTTGCTTCAAAATTTTAGGAAATATGCTTTGAATGATGTAAGGTAAGGTAATGTGCTTACAAATAAAGTAAGGTACTTTACGACACTAAAATGTTTCTTCTTTATGGTAAAAGTCGTATGCGCGCGCTTCGTTCCACCATCACTCGGAAACATCTGGAACAATTTGAACCGAACTTGGTACCCACATTACTTACTAATCGTAAAAAATGCGTTGGAGTAAGACAACCGTAGGGGGTGCGTGTTGGTGGGGGTTGATAATCCTTAAAGATGGGAGTGCTAAAGCCACCCACAATGCACATACTTGCTGGTACATGGGAAAAGGCGCGAGGTTCAGTCAGCCGGACGATGCGTTGTCCATCTGTTGCATAGAAAGAGACATTGAACGGGCTGGATTTACGTGAGATTTTGAAATACCACCCCTATTTTCACACTTTTTGCACATCTTAATACTTATTGATGCAACTTTGCCCTCTCGACGTTCAAATTAATGTGATGTGTAAAAATATTCGAAAACGACCGGTATTAGTATCGAATTAATTTTTTGGAGGCTATTGAGATGAATAGTAAAACTTTCGACGCGATTTAAGCACAAGTTCTGTCCCCATGGTAGACACCCTTCGGTCCGGGCAAAATTGGTAGTTTTTGAATTCACAACCCCCGAGCCTTCACCCACCCACGCTATCATCGATGCTAACATCACTTGTTTCCATCAGTTATGTTCTAGGCGAGGGGCTCAACATCAAGGGTGCTGCCTTGGCATGACATCGGGATCCACAGAGGAGCAAACCATTTGTGATTAGTTAAATTTATACGATTGGTGTATGTGATGAACAAGCTTTTCACTTTTCCAATAAAAATGCCAAAGTACTTGGACTAAAGCAACTAGCAGGAAGTTGGTGTTGTACCATTGTACAACAAGATAAATTAAATTGAAGCACTAAAATACTACATAACATTTTAATTTGCTCTGCGTCATCCTGGCGTTAGGTGTATTCGTTTCACAATGTTGTTCTACTCCACCTGTGACCCGGACGGGATTTTACCTGGACCATGTGTCACTAGACTTATCAGTGGAATGGGGTTGCTAGGCTTATTGTTGGCGGTATTACCCTTAACTGTATGAACAATACAATCTCCCCGGCTATGCCGGGTATTTTCAACTAATATAGATAATGCACTGCGAAGCAAAATAAGCGCTACACTTAATCTCACCATAACTCCTATGTTTTGAGATGTATCAATATGAAACTTTGTATCAAGACACCCCCATATGTTTACTGAGGACTACCGTAAGGGCAGGTTTCACTACCACCCCTTCGCACTTAGTAACTCGTAGTGTTTCGGATGGAAATTTCACGAAAATTGAGCACAAAAATTACACTTTTAGACGTCAGGGGAGGCTAATCTTGAGCGAACACTCATAGACGTCGGCTCTAGAAGCCCAGATAAAAAAGTCACCCATCTTCGCAAACCAACCCCAACTAACCAATCCCTATTGGGTGAGTTTTTCAGATGTTCTGAAACTGCTCGGGAGGGTGTCGGATAGACTAAACTATCCCGCGGAAGTGTTCTCCCACCACAAGAAATAAACCCCTTAAATCAATTCACCCCGTTCCGTAAATTTGCGTTTTTATACGTATGAATTGTTTCAATAATGTCAAAATCAATTCATTTAATATAGTTTGGCGTAAATAACTCATGTTATTCAAAAATTTATGTCTCTTCACATAACCATATCTATTCAGGTAGTGTCCACCATGAGAGGTTGAGGGGGGGATATTACATATCCAAGAAGAGCATACCCTAAATGTATTTGCACTCCAAATTTAAAATCGATTACTCTGACAGTATTTTTAATCCAAAATCGAAAAAATCTCTTACTCACCCTTAAGTTCATCCCGTTATAACTAAGGAACGCGTGGGACCCAGCTTTATCATCTTCAGAATTCAATGGACAATCCACTACTTGTAACTGAATGAGTTGGAGGGGCTCTAGTGCGAGGGTGCATGTTTGGTCCCAAAATTCGCGCTTTCTCAGTTCTCCTGGCTGTTTATGCAACACACAGCATTCATGTGCCGGGCGGATGGCATTCAGGCGTTTTTTCTGCACAATAAAAATGTAAGCGAGAACTGAATCGAAACTCGGATGACACATGAAATTCAATTGCTTTAACTAATCAATGTATTCTGAATTTGATTACATCAGCTTGCTTTAAGTTAACTAAACAACCATCATGCCCCATTCAACTCAAAACATATTACAAACAATACACAGAAGTACTTAAGAAAGTACTAATTAAAGCCAAACACATGACGAATGACAAATACATAGAGAAATCTACCAACAACATGAAAGCTATGTGGAATATTGTTAATCAAACCACTATGCAAGTTACCCAGAAACAACAACGTATAGTATTGATACAAGACAATAACAAAACAGTTGACCCCATTGAAGTTGCTAATACACTCAACCAGCATTTCACAGACATAGCCAACCAACTACAAAATAAGCAAAACACAACCACACTACAAGCTCTACCACTACCAAATGATATTCATGTAGCATCAACAATGTATATCAGGGAAACTAATGAGGAAGAAGTCCTTCAGATAATTAGTAAAATGAAAAACAAAACATCCTCTGGAATTGAAGATATACCAGACACAGTAATTTAAAAAAAATAGCAATGTACATAATCAAACCACTCACTCACTTGTATAACAACTCTTCCCACAAATTAAAAAAAATGCAATCATGAAACCTCTTCACAAAAAAGGAGACAAACATAATGTAACAAACTATAGGCCAATATCACTTCTCACGGGTTTCTCAAAAATACTAGAAAAGCTATTTAATAACAGATTAAAAAGCTTCTTCCTATGTAACAAAATTATTACAGACTCCCAACATGGATTTAGAGAAAAAAGATCTACTGAAACTGCTCTATTTGCTTTTCTCAATGAAATTTTGATTGCACTAGAGCAGAAAATAATCCCTGTTGGACTATTCTTAGATCTCACAAAAGCTTTTGATATAATTAATCATGAAATTCTCCTCAGTAAACTAGAAAATTATGGAATTCAGGTAATAGGATACAACTGGCTAAAGTGATATTTATCTTAAAGACAGCAAATAGTACAAGTATCCTACCAACATGAAAATCAAATAAACATCATCGGTCTCAGCCCATGCATGTCACTCATGGAATTCCACAGGGCTCCACCCTGAGACCCATACTATTTCTTCTATAAATTAATAACATCCCAACCATCATCAAAAACCATATTGTACTTTTTGCTGATGACACAAACATCTTATTCTGTGTAAAAACTGCTGAAAACTTGCTTAACACTACCAAATCCACCACCCTAATCCAATGGTTCCAATAAAATAAACTCATAATAAACATTGACAAAACTTGCATAGTTTCTTTCCATAATACTCATTCATCTAAACAGCACTTACACAGCATCGAATTTAATGGTAACCATCTCATCTTTAAACAAACAACGCAGTTTCTGGGATTAACTGTACAAGATAGTTCCATTTCATGTTGTCACCTAGAAACACAGAATTTGAAACTCAGCACAATAACATCAGTGTTGTAACAGCAAATTGCATAACAGATACCCTTTGAATAGTATACTATGCAAATGTCCATTCCATTCTAAAATATGGTATAATACTTTGGGGACAAGCACCAGAAACAAAACAAATTTTTAGTTTACAGATGAGAATAATACAAACTATTACCAACACTAATAAACTTTCTTCATGTAAACCATTATTTGAAAAGTTGAAAATACTTCCACTGCCATGCATGTACATTTTTGAAACTTTGAACTTTGTTAAAAAGGATCTACTACACAAAGGACCACTCTATAGATAATTCCACTGTTCATGTTCACAACATTAGACAGGCCAGAAATATCCATCTACCACAGATAACATCCACTCGTAGCCAAAAAAGCACTCATAAAGCAGGTACACAGTTATATAATGCATTACCATTAAACCTAAAAAACATCAATACGCTGAACCCATTCAAAACAAAACTCAAACAACTTACAACAGAAACTCTACTACAGTGTACAAGAATTCCTCAATGGCGATAACTAATGTATGACACACAATCTGTTGCAGGTAATTAGAACAAAGGTGCAGAAGGTGACCCATGATGCAGGAAATGATCTAACACCATCAAATTACACTGTTTTAGCATAAATATAGACCTTGACATAAATTAATAAAATAAAAGTAAAATAATAGAATTCCTATCATAGACATCTAATAATCCTAGCCTAAATAAATATTAATATTCTGTAATAGTAGAAAATAATTGTATTTTATGTTAGTTTGTACTAGCCTAAGTTAAATGAATATAGTTAAATGTATCATAATCATTATAATGTTGTTATTCTTATATGCAAATATTATTGTTATTGTTGTTAGTACTATGACTTGCCATACATCATTGTTATGATCTATGTGGCTCAATAAAATAGTATTATTATTATATTTTTGGTATTAATCATTATAAATCAATATTAATGTTGCTTATACAATATACGAATATATAGTAATGTTCTTTTTTGTCAAAAAGTAACTCATTTTCTTAGAAATTCAAATTATATAATTATTATTAAACTTTGTTTAAATGATGTCTCAATGTATTGATGAGGTCCAAATTAACATATGCCTTGTTAAGGAAATTGACTGCCTTCACATTAGCAATTAGTATATTCATCTTGCTTAGTTATTATTTTGTTTGATCTTAACTCTAAATAGCATGGAACAAGCTATCTTAAAAGATGACAAGAAAGAAATAAAATTTTAAAAGTCTTTTATAAAATTATAAGCGTATTTAACTTACTTGTATATAAAATTAAAAAGAAATTAAAACTGGTTGCAAATAATACTTTTGGTTTTGTAAATACAAAGAATTCAATGAAAGCTCAAGACCTACAGTTCATACATCTAAATAATGTTTAAATGAGCAAATAATTAGTTAAGACGCAATCAGAGGCCCTGGCCACTTTGCTTTGTTACCTGGCTACTGTACCCCATCATAATCCTGGCCACTTCACTGTGTTGGACACAATATCACAAAACCACAACTACTTTCAACGTTGAACATTCTATTTTATCATATGCGATATCATTGTAAAGGTAATTAGGCTGAATTTTCAGCAATGTCACTATACAACTTGGATCAGTAATGAAAAACCAAATAACGAAAAAATGAATACTTGCCTTACATCAGTACTGGAGAAATTAGAATAATTGTGAAAACTTGAGGAATCTTATTAGCTGATCGCTCACGCTTTGACAGAACACTAATGGTTTCTCTATGAGTTAGTTACTAGTGAGTACAAACCAATGACCACTTTACCCCAGTCTTCCCTACTACCAGGGCTTGTTTACTGCGACACTGTTCATTTGAGTTTATATCACAGAGATTCAACATCACGATCTTGGGTTGAAACCCTTATATTTAACATTGTCTTTCGATGTTTAATTTGACGCTGTAGCTAGTGCCATCGTGCGGGTTGGGTGAGAGCCGCAGAAAGGGCAACGTGTCGTCTTCGAGGGGGG
>NNCF01137500.1:0-19446 GCA_002313205.1 Laupala kohalensis
GCAGGTTGATGGGGCAAGAGCATTTAACAGGGAATGAAATAGAGTGTAGAAGATGTGCATTGTGGGAAGGACACATTTCTTCCTACAATAGCTTATAAGATAATCCTACACTTGCCAAATTACAGATACCATTAAACAAACACCTAGCTCAAAAACTACACACAGAACTTACAATACTCTATTTATACACATCCACTAAATAATCCACCCAATTTAATTAACACTTCAACGTCCAACCACCATTCTACAATCCAGCTATTATACCACATACCTTAGTCATTCCTCAGTAACACTCCCACACTTCCACAACAAGCAAAACACCACACCAACAACCATATTAACCATCATCACAAACACAAAGGAGCATTGCTAGACATGTTCCAAGTATATATACCTTAATTACTTCCAAGGATTTACATAATTATACATTACAAAGGGTTTACATATTTACAACAACACAATTCATACATTTACATTTACCATAAATATGAGTAATTTTATAAGTCCATCCCGGGCTAAGTTGACAGCGTTGCTCTATATTGTGACACGTGCTAGTAAAACCTAGATTGTCCTCCGCCTTTCGTATCTATCTCCCATCCCATCCCTCTCTCTTCCGCGTCAGTGTGAATCCCACGAGCGCACGGGCGCGTGAATACCAGAGCAGATTCAGCAGCCGATGCTACCGCGCTGCTCAATTTTTGGATCCCCGTAATTACCGAGGTGGGAGCGTCACCGGAAGCGGGGGTGGGGTGTCGGGGTGCATGGAACGGATGCAGGACAGCCGCCTGGGCGTTATCGCGTCCCGCGCGCAATTTCCCTCAGGTCGTTATCTCTCGCCATCCGGCCTCGTTGAAATGGAGGTTGGCTGGAGCACCGGAGCCAGTCGCTAGGGGTAGCTGCGGCTCTTTGACCTGGAAGCACATCACTACAATGGCTGCCATCATGTTGTTAGCTCTTCCTGCTTCCAGGAAAGGTGAGAGAGAATGCTAGAATATCGACTTTGGGGGTTGTAAGTTTTAAGGATTAAGAATTGTCTTACTTCCAATACAACAACTGTTATCCTTATAATTAATTTTTGTAACAATAATAATTGTATTCATCTCAAATAATGTTGTCATTTATACAAATGTTAGTGTATTACAATGATACTATTACAGAGATATGAAACACAAATTTGTATTAACAAAATGTAAGCTATCTCAAAAGCTATCTCAAAATATTTTATAGATTTTTTTAGTTCTATTTTCTGAGTTTCTATCATTTTAATAAAACTTATAATATATTTATCAATGTTAAAGTAATTGGAGATTTTATTCTGCTGATTTAAAAATGTTCTTCCAGAAATTCACTAACAAGAAGCCGATCCTTCAGCTAACGAGAAGTAAATAAAGAAATAAAACGTAATTCCGTAGAATCGATCCATTGAAAGGGAAACTTACGTTTATGCTAGGAATATAATCGATAATATCATAATTAATAACATATATTTTCATTTTATACAAATTACAAATCCCCCGTCCAAAATAATTTAATTTAAATCAACAAAATTATGAACAACTAAGATATTACCCAATGTTTCAGCCATGTGCCTTATTTGCATCTAGCTTGCGTTTATAGTTATACCTAAAATATTTTTTAAAATGTTTTAACTAAAATTAATTTTTATGTTTCCACAATCAATTAAATTTATTCAAAATTTTCTTAGTTTGATAATGTTAATAATTTAGGAAAAATTTGTTTGTATATTAATTATTAAAGTAAAATTATTCTTTACAAAATCAGGACACACTCATTAAAAACCATCGATTCATTCTCTAGATATCATCCTGTATGTCCAAATCTATCAAAACCTTCCCTTTTGATTGACTTTACCCCTTTCCTCAATGTCAAAACATCAAACAAAAAGCTATTAGTCCATTTTTCCTCAAATAAAACCTCTTTCAGAGTTAGTTAATATAAATCCTTTCATGTGGTCGAAAGAGTTCTCCAATTTCGTGATATTGGATACATATATTAATTTTTTGCTGAAAAATCCTCTCAATAATAATGAAAAGCTGTAATACTGTTTTGATGAACAAACTGATGCTGACAAACTGAAATTTACAAACGCAGGTACAGAATGGAAATTATTAAGAGAATTTAAAGGTATCAAATTGTTATCTAGCGCAAAAGTGATTTGTAAATTTTGTTTACATGATTAAATATATCACAATATTATAAAACCCAAATGAAAAATGAGATGTAATATTAAGAAAAACAAGTATTGTATCATCATATCGATAGTGAGGAAATTTCTACAACAACGCGAAATGATCTTTAAATAAATTCAAAATAGTGTTAAAATCAATGCTAAGGTTTTACCAGGCTTATCATAATGTCGATAAAAATGAAATTTAACAATATTTCAATCGTGCGAACAACAGATATTGTGATTGCTTTCAGCGCTTTCTGGAAGTCACTTTACGAACTAGGAGACACAGGTTAGAGAAATATATTCTAAAAAATCGGAATTTTATCGATTGAGGATCACTGGCAGCTTCAAGAAGTTGGGGATATAATCTCCAATTTATGGCGCATGTTGACAGAAATAAATGCGCTCTAGGGTTTGACCACAATTTTCACACTTTCAAAGAACATTCACAACTTCTTCCCTTCCAGAGTACTCTCATTACTCTCATAATTCTGGAGATTTCTTGTTCCAAGTGTACACATCCTCCTGCATTATCTTCACATTTCCTGTATTATCTTTGTAATCACGAGAATAATATGTTTTACTTTAAAATTTTATTTTAATCCTAAATTGTTTTTTCACTTTCAAAAATATTGCGAAAATTATAGTGAAATTCTCCTTTGACTCTTTTGGAATGGTAAAGTATTTCGTTTCCGTCTGATTCAATGAGCTAAATTGGTGCAAAATATATTGGCACTACAGTGAAGAAATGAAAAGTTATTCCAACAGTTCTTTCCTTGGTTGCTATTGAATAGTATGGATTGGTTTATTTTCTTCTTTTTTCTCTCTTTCATGAAATGTTATCCTGCTTTATACGCGGTCACTATATAGAGGATGACAAGATACCTCCACCTTGTAACGGAGAATATAGATAATGTACAAAATACTTCCTTCGAATTTCCCCAAAACAGATGATGTACGAATGTCGTGAAGGATGGATGAGATGATAATGACATGGGAAAGAACTCTTGTCACTGGCTTCATTTGACCCCACGATAAATACCATTGGGGAAAAAGAATATTTGAACCGCCGTCCCCCTAAAAGGTAGTTACCTCATGACCCACTATGCCATGGGTCGTCCTCTATGACGAGTAGTTTTTTTGCACACAAAATAAAACTCTCCGTGTTTCAAGAGGAGAAAAAACGTTACAGGTAAACATTCTATTCCCGAGAGGAACCTGTTGCCTCGTAGGTAACAAACAAGTACAAATCGTCCCGTTAGGTACCGCGACCTTTTCAACTGTCGAATTTGTCGCGTTTGGCCAGTCAAAGATCCTAACCAACATCGGCTTCCTTAGCTTCCCTCTAATGCACTTTCCGTGTACACAGTCGCCCAGAAAATTAACTTCCTTTGCCTCCGAGAACTCGTAGATGCAGGATGGATGGAGAAGTGAAAGGTCTCGTCTAGATACGCCGCGTCAAGAACTCTTCTCGAGTTCATGGAAAGCTTTTTTTTTTTTTTTTTTTTTTNATGGAAAGCTTTCTCGCGTTATTCGTTAGGTCTGACATACGAGTGAGATGGACACATGAATCTTCAAGAACAAGCAGGAACGTTTTATTTTTCAAAGAAAAGGGTGTAGTGGTCTGTCAGTAGTAAACATTCGCGTAGAATGGGAATACGTATTCTCAATTATTCGTAAATGAAATTGAATAAAACAACAACAACAACAATAATAATAATAATAATAATAGAGGGAACAAATTCTCCGCTTGTTATATGGAGTGTGTTCATATAATCTCTCCACCTCTGGAGTCATCCATCACAGTCTGCATCTGAGCATCAATCGGCTTCAACTCCAAAAAAATCATATTTATAACTTAACAAAAAATAACCATCCTTAATACCTGTAGAATAGTCAGAATATTTTTAAATTGTGAAATTACTTGAGATGAGGATGCGTGGTATACCGCGCACCCTTCCTGAATCCTACTACAAGTTGCGAAAACTGTAACAGAAGGTACTGATGATGATGATAATAATAATAATAAAAAAGTAATTTTATTTTATAGAAAATAAAACCCTAAGATATGCTCTTCTGTCTGATCATAAAAAATCATTTTGAACATATTACGGAAAAATGAAAAAGTGGAATGTATCGAGAAGGTGATAATATATAAACAATGTAATTTCATTATAATATATAGAGACGATATTTAAAGATATTGTTTTGAAAATATGAAATGATATATATGAGAAAGAAGATCCTTTTATTATAAAAATGGAAGTATTAACTTTGAAACGTAGTGAATGGTGGAAATTTAATTTTTAAGAATTAGAAATTTATTTGTTTTCTTCCCGGCCGTTACATTCCCAGTGTTTGATAAAAATAACAATGAATGGTATACTTTCCTATACGAAATCGAGTAAAACTATTTATTGTTAATACTACAAAAGCAGCCCAAACGACCAACTACCTTTGCGATTGTCTATGTACTGTAGGAACTTGGACAAAATGTGTTGTTGTCTAAGTTTCAAGCACACTCAAAAGAATGTTCGCAGATTGTCATTGATATTTGTACTCAACTTGCATTGGAGTTGGTTATTGTGTACTCTTGTATACTCTTTAATTCTTACTGTTAATTTTATCACGTCTTCAGACGCCTTTTATATGTTTGCAAGCAATCATAAGAACTACGTAGTATTTGCACCACAAAGTATTATTCACCATTTCTATAGATATTTTTATTTCTATATTCTTAACAAATAATGAAATACGTATTGAAAGGAATATATTGAAACTTTTACAGTAAATAAACCCAACACATAGAATACGTTTGCCACTTTGACCTTCGTTGTATCAAAGAGGCTTTAACTGTACAAGCCACAGTGCTACCTTCCGAGGTTTGTTTGGGTTTCATCAGGTGTATGTGTATCTTTCCATCTCTTTTCCCGCTTGATAGATTCATAAAAGCAAAGAGCTCGTTTCCGCAAAAAGGTTCTTTATTTTAGTTGCATTTACTGAATATGTTGCATCGAACTCACCATTTTCACTAAACAACCATTAACATTTAATCTACAATAGCAAATTATTTTTAAATGTTATAATGTTACTTGCGAATATCCNCATTTAATCTACAATAGCAAATTATTTTTAAATGTTATAATGTTACTTGCGAATATCCATTTAATAATTATTTTCTAGTTAATATTTGGAATCTTGACAATTATTCTCGACGATTGTGTGTTTATCTCTATTAAATTTAAAAATTACAAATGATTAAGTACAAAATGTCAATCTGAAAATCTTTGAAAGAGGTGCCTTTGAGTTTTAAGAGAAAAGAAATTCAAACTTCGTTCGGGTGACCTTTCCTCAGACTCTGTATCTGTCTGAGCAGAAGGCTAACAAAGGAAACGCAACACGTGGCCATCTACTGATTCTCTTATAGTGAGTTCGCGTGCAGTCTCTTGTAACTAAAAGCCATTTGAAGCAAATGAGGTTAAGTTATCTTCTGTGTCAGGGAATCACTCGATTGTATGGTTGCCTTGGAGTACCGCACCTTTCACTACATAAGCTCTCTTTACTCCCATCTCGGTGGACAACGAATAGAAAATGTTTAGAATTTTCGCTTCACATTCCATCTAATTTAAGATTTCTTCTGGGCTGAGAAATCAGTAACGAAATAAATATTATTTTACAACCACAACTTTGTAAAATTCTTGTGATGCTCTAAATTACAAAATGCAAGGGGAGTGTGAATAGAAAGCGTGCATTCCTAAAAATGTAACATTATAGGAGTAGATATATTATTGTAATGCTCTTAATTTAGATTTAGTTACCGCGTTGTGTTTGAATATTGCAGAAGTGTATTTTTCTGCTACAATAGTAAAAATAATCCCAACACGGATGAAGTTAAAGTTGCGCTTCAATAATTTTGTTTAATCTTTTAAAAGTTACGATTTATAAACAATATTTTCCGAATCATTTACAGTTTGATTAGAAAACTTACTTGAGAAATATTTTTTTGTGTTCTATTAATACAAATTTGTTGGTATTGGTAATATAATAACACGTAGTGAACTACTTTAATTCTTATCTTAGGAGTGAGCTGAAATGTTAAATACACCTCTTCCCTTGGGCCACCCTTCTCATCAATGGAGATGATGATGGCCACCACGAGGCCGAAAAGACCTTATGATCTAATAAATCAAAAACCGGATAGTATGACTACATATTTTTTATACAATAGTTTATTGACCTCCACGTGGTAATGTGCAGTTTGTAACAGCTTTTTTACAATAAATTTATTTATTTATTAACCAGACGTATAAATTCCATAATAGTAGGAAAACATTTCCAATCTCACTTTCTCGAATGTACGGATATCAATGTGTTTCTCATTTATTATTTCTAACAACAACTTTCTTATTTCCTTTTCTGGCAGGGATTAGAAAGCATTTTAAGGGTATCAAAGAAGACACTACTGAAAGAAAATGATCTTGAAATATATTACTTTGTCTCCAGAATATTTAAGTAAAATAACACATAATGTTGGTTTAATTGAAACATTTCTTATTAACATGTCCTAAAAAAAATTGGTATATCATAATATGCTAAAAACAACAATAACATGAAATATGTGGTGGAATATTTCATGTATGTACAATAAGACATTTTGTAAATTTTATAAATATTCATTGGATGCTGTTGTTTTATATAGTGTTCACTAGACATCGTAATTCCATTTGTATAAAAATGGGTATAATGGGAAAAAAGAGTTCTTGTATGAAAACTCTGATACATTATGAAAACGACGTCAAACACAACACCTACTTACTCGAAAATGAAATTTTAATGTGTTAACTCAGCATTTTTAGGATTCCATTACTTCAGTGATGTGAAATACTGCACTCAAGTCACCACGGTCACATTTTTTATCGTTATGGTTGCAAAGGCGAGTAAACTAAATATTACAGATCGCATGCAGTCCATTGGGTATATTTTTATTGGGACTTCAGGGCTCGCCAACATCAAGTTCATTAGAGCCCTCCCATTTGGTATAATAAGCGTGAGACTTACAATATATTAGTAAATAAATATCGTTACTTATGTGTACAAAAGACTATACATTTTAATGTGATTATGGTGACAATAAATCATATTTTACATGCGTAAAATTTATATGAATTCATGAATGAACAATGTAAAGGATGCGTCAAAAAATACATACCAGATGAGGCAAAAAATGTATGCACACTTTGAACTGTCATAGAAAATTTATTTTCCTGTCTATTTATTTATGTGACTTTCTGGTTAAACTAAATCAATATCAGTTCATTTCTGAGTATCAGCTACGACCAATTGCGTAGTTCACACCAGTAGATATATTAAATATGCTAAGAACAACAATAACTTTATTTTCTTGGTGGAATGTTTGATGTACGCCCAATAAATTGTTTTATAAATATATCATTGGGAAGTGTCCAATGGAATTTTTGCGCAAACCGCTTGAAAAAATTATGACCAAGTTACATGGTTAACGATGTTAGACTTCATTTTCTACTGTACCCCAGAAGAAAAAATATCGAGTGGAGTAAAGACTCGAAAGCTCAAAGTTCTTATGCACGTCCTCCACCTTCATGTTTAATTAGTCGTCTACCACAGGTGTCACAGCAAGGCTAGATCAACAAGGCTTCTAAAATCTAATGAAAATATACCCTTCGAGAAAGAAAAATAGTATTCCTATGACAGTTCATAATGTTTATTCATTTTTGTGCATTCTGTATTATTGAAGCACCATTCCTCTCGAAGACACTTCATGTATATTAAAATACAATATACAATTAGAGTTTCCACTGTTTAGCTAGCGAGACAGTATTTGTACAATTATCATTTTTAAATCGTCTTTGGGATAAGAAGAAATAAACTGAATTTCCAAAATGAATCACTAGGCAATACTTTTGGATCAACTTTAGAAAATGCAAGTGTGGAATTTCAAAGCGCAGCGTTTCGTATTTGACACCAAAAAAACTAGTTTCGAAGCTATAGGCTTTATCTATGAAATGTTTAAAAGTTTATACAACATCGTTACTGCATTTTCTTGATCCTTATCTGTAGAATGCGTGTGCAAAACTTCGAAGCTATTGATCAATCCGTCTTTGAGCTATACGTTGAATATATAGACACAAAGTCTGTTATACGTTTTATAATACATATTGTTATGTATGCATGTTGTATATACATATTGCACGTATAGCATATAATATGTTTAGATGAAAAAATATTATACAATACAAAATCAATAAATTAATGCACTAATCCATACTAATATATAAATGCATAAAGTGAAAGTGTACCTGTCTGATTGCTATCTCATCACAACTAAACCACGGAACCGATCTTGTTGAAATTTGGCAACGAGATAGTTTAGATATCCAGAAAGAGCACAGGCTAACTTTTATTTTAAGAAAACGTGATAAGAAGGAATTTAAAAAAATAATATATGTCGATAAAAACGGGGAAAAAGAGAGTTATACGCGCTTAATGTCACTAATAACGTCCGTGACAGCATGTATATATATCTACAAAAATTGAACTCAATTATCGATAAAAAGTTATCAAAAATAGAAATGTTGAAATACTTCGATTTAAGAAGAAGAAAATCAATTATTGAAAAATTTAATGAATTATTTGTTTTGAGCATTTAACAAAGATAAGAAACGTCTTTAAGTCGTAAAATTTCAACGTAAAGTTTAGATTTTACAAGAATTTTAATTAAATAGTGCAGCCCCCTCACGCCACAGAAGCGAAAATTCGGCTGGCGCGTTTCCCGCGAGATAGTGCGATACAGTCACATTTTGTATTGCATTTGTATTTTTATGAATTTGAAAAATTAGGATGCTGTACATGTTTTAAAAAACCAATAAGAAAAAGAATTTTCATCTTACCATATAGATAGATTTTATTTTTTTCCTGAGTAAAAGAAGATTATTATATATTTTGAATTACACAATATGTTTGGATGAAATTGTGAAATACGAAATTAGTAAATTAATTTACTATTACCCAATAAAACAATGGTATTTGTGAATCAAAAGGGATACACGCCATATTTTAAAACTGCGTCATTAGCTTGCTTATACTACCTGGTCCCATCACGTAATCCGAAAGTTAAAATAACTCGACACATATCTGGTTCCACATTCCCCCAAGGTCCGTCTCAGAGAGTGGATTTCTCTCAGCTGTCGTCTGAACTTAAGTTTGCCCTCGAATACTTCGGAGGAGCAGTGTGAGACGTGAAGGTTTTGAAAGAAAGACATTCCCTTAGGAACAGCTTTCGACTCGGATAGTCTTTCACGCCGAATACTTCACGTTCGCATCAGAGGAGGAATCGATACGCACCTCTCTTCGATACGGGGGGGGGAATTNGGGGGATGTTACGCAGTCATTTGTTTCAAGAGGGCCAACACCCACACATATATAATTTTCATAATAGTTTTTCGTAACAAACTCATCATAAAAATTATAAAAGTATCATTGCATGTGACGCAGCAGCAAATACTGTACAATTAATTTGCAATACATCATTTATTTTACTTCTAGAACGAGTGGTATCTTCAAATAAAATCCCGCTAATTCTGGAGTAGACGTAAGCCCGATCTTCAAGTTGTTGCAAAGGGTTCAAACAGTTTTTCAAGAAATATCACACTTCGAAACTCTTTAGCGTGAACTGGTTTTTACTCATGATTCAACATCAAACTGACCGTTTAGTTAAGCTATTTAGTTTTTGCGTGGTTGAATAACAATGGAAATTTCAGGTGATTTTATCAAAATAAAATAAGTTTTATTTTGTAAACACTTGAGTACTTAAAGTTTCATTTAATCTTGTGGTAACCTTTACTAAAATATTGTTAAAAAATACGTATTTGGCAATTTTACATTTATATTTTTTGTCATAATTTCCATTTCCTTCTGTGAATTTTCAAGTATTTGATAAGGACTCTGACGGAGACGCATGTTTGAAGAATAATTAACACTTCACCAAGACTAAAATTACGAACATTAATCACGTAATATAATAATGGTAACGACAACTCACCAGTTCATAAATTCTCTTATTTATAGAGCAAAAATATACGTCTTCAAATAAATAAATAATAAAATAAATTTATTGTCAAAAAGCACGTGGGTGATAATAATCTAATTTACTCTCCGGAACGAAGCAAGCAAGGGACCATCCCATCAATTCCGATCAAGGGTCGGATTTAACATTCCAACACACTCCTAAGATAAGAATAAAAATACTTCGGTACGTGTTATAGTATTAACATAACACGAACAAATTTTAATTAATAAAATATAAAAAGTTATTTATATAGTACGAAGTATTATCAAACTATAGATTATTCGGAAAATATTGTTTATAAATCAGAAATATTGAAATAACTCTAAATTCAAGATAAATCATAGTAATAGACCGACGTCCGTAGGCAAGAACCAAAAGAATCTATAAAAAAAATACGCCTCTACGAGAAGGAAAACCATAGAAAATTGTATGGTAATATATATCGTATAGTAAATAATGACACCCCTTCATCCACCCTAGAGGAATTAGACTCTTTGGAACGCCCACTGAACAATTGTAATAAACCCTCTAATGTTGACGAGTCCTAAAGTCCCAATTTTTAAAAATTAAAAAAAAAAACAATCCTAACGAACACAGGGATGATTCCACTAATTCACCGGATGATCTTCGTGACACCGCTCTAAGTAAAAGAGTAAGTGTCTTACAAACTGTCCGAATTGTAAACACTATGAGTAAATGACTGGTGTGTAACATGAAAATAGAAATTAATGGATAATTCCTAAAACTTTCTTCACCTCCAATCAATAACAATTCACCTGGACGCTTCATCAAATAAGCTATGCATGGAATTGTATTGGTCGAGCTTTATACTCAAGGTTTGTTTATTTTTTGACCCACAGTAAACGTGCAAATGATATCATGATTTCTAAATTAAAATTTTGCTTGAATATTGCCGTGATATGTCATGAAATCCTCCGGTACCAGAGTATAAATAAGAAATATTGCGATAAAGACTAATCATTAAAGCATTATTTTTTAAATAAAAGAGATATTTATTGATCTCGAGAAAAAAGATCATTCGAAACTTTGGTCAAGAGTCACAATCTTTCGTATCTTTTATTTGAATATGAAAATCCTACTCATATACGTAGGCACTCTTCCCAGACTTCACAACAATAAGGGATGGTGCCAAAATTTCTGAATTTCACCTTATTTCACCAAATTTCTGAATCTCACGTGTCATTTCAGCGGCAATGTCTTTCGCGGTTGTTATGTCTAAAAATAGCCGTAAAAAAATATTTGTTTAAAAAATATATTTTTGCTTGATTATTTTTACTGAAACAATTCCTTATTATTTGCTTAAAAAATTATTATAGTATGAAAGTATAGAGAGGAAGCATTTTCACTAATCACGCAATGTGCAATTCACTTTCAATAACCCAATAAGACAATCTATTAATCCCAGAATCATATTTTAATCACAATATTTGCAAATTAATAACAAAAGAACGCCATCATTCTTTCCGTAAAATTGAAAGAAATTATCACAATAGAAATAGATTAAACGAAATAAAATGACTTAAATTTTATTCAATAAGATTCATACACCTTAAAACAAAAGTTTGACAATCGTATAAACTTCCATTCAAATACCTTCGATTATTAAAATGTGTATCGTCCATATACGAGTATAATGTGTTTCCTTTTAAAACTGATTAACTCTATTGAATCCTCATAAATTCTGTAAAAAGGTTGATTATGACATTGAAATTTATAAGAAACAATAATATATTAAGTACTTTATTTCTGGATAAAAATTCGTAATATTTTATTGACCCTTGATAAATATGTATTCAAGAGAAATATAATCGCCACACTTGCGTCTCTCTTTCTTTAGATCTGTGTAGCTTTTTGTTGATACTACCATTTATTTCAAATATTATTTCTCTATTCTTGTTTGTTTCTGAACCGTGCACAAATACTATTTTCTCTTCACAGTAAAGAATTACCAAGAAATCAAGCTTTTAATGTAAATATTACCATTGTTTTTATTTTACTGTATTTTATGGAGCAAGCACATACTAATTATGAGTGCCACACCGGTGTTCATCCTCATTAGAGATGCTACGTTAGTTAACAAAAACACCGTTTCCACGCAGTTTCCATCTTCATCCCTCGCGCACGGTGTTCCTCCGATCCGTGAGGTCACTTTCGGCATGATAACATTCGGCAATGACCGTCCGAGATGAAAAGGTGAAACATCCCGTTTCTTAAAATAGGGAAGCACATAACGGATTTCCGTTTAATTTATATACGCTGCGGAATGATAAAATAAAATTAGACCCACGGAAGAAATATTCCAGTGTTCATGAGGAAGGTTCAGGAGTGTCGTTGTAAATATTTACGGTAAATTAGCCAACCCATAACGCTGAATATCGGGAAGTCGGAAAACTCTCAATCCTCGGTATGATATCTTCGCGTGCGCTGTATTGCCGAATTGTTTGCCTAAAAAATGTCCTAAGAAAAATTCTATGGTGTATTGCATTTCCCAAAGATATTAAAAAAGACGCGAGATTGATAAATATAAATCCTTATCAAATTAAATGCATCCAAATTAAACTTAGATCAAATTGTCTACATTTGGATGGATGGTTTAGATCTTGCGCGCGCGGTTGCCCGACGCAGAAAAAGATAATTCCTACAATGTATGTAACAAAAATAAATATCCTCAGCAAATTTGTGATAAAATGTAAATTTTTTTAAATATGTACATCCTAGCTTTTGTTTATTTTAGTAAGAAACTAACAGTTTTTACTGAAAATGTTCAGCTTTTCTTCATATCAGGTCATGCACAAATTCAATTTTATACTTATGTGAAGGTCTTCCTATCCATTTAATTTTGAATTTTCAAATTATCTTAATATAGTTTCAAAAGCAATGTATCATAGCGTAACCCACTTATATGTATTATGAGCCTGAAGCAAAACTGCTTATTTTATGCATTAACTGGAATATTACCAAAGTATATTCGAGTAAAATTGCAAAATTTACTGTTGTGTACATGTAGTATAGTATAATAATCAATTAATTAAAACACTAATTATCTGAAAAATTAGAATACAGCACAGATAAAAGTGTTTTTATCTTTTCAAATACGTATTGTGGTTGCGAAAATATTCGATCGCGAGATTTAACTATCCGTTTTGGGTTTCTCTAATGTCGAATTTCATTCATATTCCTTATTTTCTACAGTATCTGCTTTTGCTGTTGTTACGAATTTTTGTTGATGTTATCTTATTGTTACGGTACGTTGGTGTTATGAACATTGAATTAATTTTTAAGAGTACATTATATGAAGACTTGAGTACATTTTTAAAAAGATTTATGTATATAGCTCAATAAGTACTTTTAGGTGCAAGTTAATTAAATAAATAATTAAAGACCTATCTTGGTAGAGAGACACGTAACAATCGTTGATGCATCAATAGAAAAAAGTAAGTTTAATCTCTATGTTATGTTTAGATCAGTATATTTTTCATTGGAGAGGCTATAAATCAAATGTATGAAGCGAGAAGCTTTGTACTATTTAAAATTGTGGATACTCGCAATATTGAGCAGAGTTCACGGGATAAAATACTTGTAGACTGGTTTCACCACTAACCACTCCTCTGTGAGCCGAATTCAACAGATATAAAAAAGTAGTCTTACTGTGCTTCGAGAAATTCAACTTAAGAAATAAAAAAATGAACGGAAATGCACTGTTAATTAGTTTATTTTGTATTAGTCATAGTAAATTACTTTATTGCCCTCAATGTGATCATACTCAGTTTGTAACAGCTCTCTTGACGTTAAATTATTATTTATTTATTTATTGACAGACTAACTGGTTTAATGTATAGAACCTGTACTCAATGTAGTCAACGCTTTTACTTCACCATCGTCCATAAGAGTAATGATAAGGGTACCTCGCGTTCTGTTGCCAAGGTATTCGAAATAGAATTTATAGTCAACCTCTGACAACAATCAATTCACTTGCTCTTGTCGCGCTGTTCTGTTCTTTTTGCATCGAGCGTGTGGAACGAATATTATCTTGTGTCTTTGTTTGTGTTCTTAACTTGTATTTCTTTACAGTAAATAGTCACTTTTGTGACTACTATAAATATGTATTTGGATATAACGTGAATTCGTAGAAGATGCATAATTTTCGTCAAAATTACATGACTACATGACGAAATTCTATGTTACGACAAATGTATAACAACGTAACGTTCTTTGGGCTGTTACGTGTTGATGTTATTGCAATTCATTAGACTAAAAATAGTGCTCATATCAGAATAATGATTAAACAAGTATGGTATAATAATATGGGAAACCCTTTCGTGACAAAAGCTCTTACCGACAAAAATTCGCAAACAATCAAAAATCGTCATGCAAAGGGCGAATTATCATAGATTATTGTCATAGAACAAAGTTGTTTCAATAAAGAACATAAATAAAAATAATTTTAGCCAGTCTCACTGTCGCCAAAATAGTTAGAGGTTGATTCACTCCGCAGGATGAACCTTTGGTAACAAGAGTATGAAATCACTAGCAATGTGAAGACGGGAGTGGGAGGAGGAACAACACCTCGAATCTCGCACTTCTTGTCGAGATTACGACGACATTTACAAGACAAATTCAAATATGACTGCTCGAAAAAAAATTGTTTTATTAGGATATTGGTGAAAATAAAAAAAAATTAAAAATTTCGCTCTCACAACGAAACTGAAGACGAAGAATTTCTTTCTGGATTGGTACCGCTCCACAGCGAAGTTACCCTAAGGAAAATTGAAGTGGATAAGATCAACGGCGCACTGTTTTTCATTTGGACCCAGAAACTGTCAAAACTGAATTTTTGTTGGTTTGTTTGGGACGCGAAATTTTACAGAGAGATACTTGAAAGTTTTTTAAAAATAATGTGGTCAGATCTTGTCTTTTTAAAATTTGATGGTGTAGGACCAAAAGAACTAAAATAAATATAGATCATAAAACTTCTGTTGTGTGTTATTCATATTTCCTTATATTTCCCGGGAGAATAAAATTCGTAGTCATTGCCCTCCCACAAAGAAAGATTGATAAGTACCAAAAATTACTATGAATTGTATGAAGTGAATGTTGGGAAAATAATAACGATAAAAAAGGTGCTAAACGAAAGCAGATAATGCGCACGGTTCCCCGTGGCGAGGGGCGGATAACGTCTCAGTGGCGGACAAGATGTGCGATATGAAAGACACCATCAAGATAATATAAAGGAAGAAGAACAGTATTCAGAACCTTTTATTACAACGTTATACAGAAAAGGTGAACAAAGGTTAAAAAAATCAGTGCCCTCCGTAATGTGATACCATTCTGTGCTGTGAGCAAGTTATTGGTGAATGGAAAGAGGAAATCAACAAAGGAGAGAAAATTTGATAGTAAGAAATGAAAAGATGAAATATTGAACACAAATTTTTGGAGTAAAAAGAAACGAATTTTAGTAACGTTTAGAGTAATAAAAGACTATGTAATTCAAATTATACGAGGGATTATTAAAACTCAGTTACTGACTATGTTTGTAACAGGGGTAGGAGAGTATTTCAAATAAATAAAAATAAATGAATAATAATTACTTTTCGAACCATTCAAATACAAGTGAATCTTAATTTTAAAAATTGTCATAATTCTAGCATTTCAGTATGCACTGTGACCAGATTCAGATCTACCGCAGCACTGAATTGGAGGTCAGAGAAGTTATATTTTAATGTTATTTTGTGAAGTATATTTGAATTGGTTCTGCTTGGACTATGTTGCTGTCTCAGACACAGATAAATACCCAATATTCACTACATTTGACTTCTAATTTCGTCTTTTTCTATCCCAGTAAAGACCTCTTTGTTGGTCACATTTCTTTCATATAACTTATGTTATGTCAATTGTACATTTTAAGATGAAACATTTAAAACACATTATTAGGGGATAATAGTTGCATTTGTATAATAATATATAATTTTGCTTAATATTATGTGTTTGGAAGCAACAGTGAAATTTTTTTGGTATATCAGGAATTTTCAAAAAATTGTCGTGAAAAAATATTGGTTTTTCTGAGAAAAATTTAGATTATCTAATGATAATTTTTACGGAAACATTTACATTATTATTTAGTTGGTAAACTGTATATACTATGACCGTGTAAGGAGGAAAGGGTTTCACAAATTCCATGCAATTTAGTAATTTATTGACCTAAAAAAACTATCAATTAAACGAAGAGTTAAATTTTAGTTAAAACATTTACTTATTTATAATGAGAGAATGATATCAAAACCTTTAAACATAACATTGCAAAATTGATCGAAGAGAGCTAAGGGTAAAAAATACATTGTGTTCACATATCTTAAAATATAAGTTTTAACAATCGTATAAAATTCAAAAATCATTCAGTATGTATCTTGGATACATAATATAATTTTTTTCAACACTAGTTAAGGTAAATTAAGACAGTTACATTCTGTAACACGTTGTTCTTGACACTAACTTTTAGAATTTAGCTGTCAATTAATAGTTTACTTTGGGATAAAATGTCATAATATTTTGCTATCCCATGACAAATAAGTATTTAAGGGTTTCATTTAGGATAGATGTACTCGCGTCTTTCTTAAATTAGAACAACATACCTTTTTGGCAAAATAATTAATTATTTAAAATATTGCTTTTGAATTCAAATATGTTTCTGAACCGTACACAAATACTCATTAATTTATTTAATTTAATTTATGCCTTTTGGCGAGGTTCAGGTCATGTGGCCTGCTCTTCCACCTTACCGTTGAACTTGGGTAAGGGAATTGAGAAGGAGAGATGTTGGGTTACCAAGGAACAACTTCTATAAGAATACTCAAACTACTCAATCTACTATGTATACATACATACACTTCTATGATTATAATAAAAGATTTATTTTTGGTCATACGTATTCATTGCTAGGAACTTTGTTTTGGAACGTACGCTATCGAGAGTTATTCTATTATACATACGTCGTTGAATATTTGAAAAGTTTTTTTCATTTGAAATCAAGCGCTTGACGAAGATAAATTGAATTTATTACAAGAGATGACTATAAAACGTAAAAAAATGTTAAAAATAAAGCATTCAAACAAAAATATTCACAGAACTTTTTTAAACATACAATTTGTCTCAAAATTGTATTGTTATATTTTTCACATTACTGTTCAGGATTTGTAATTTCTTCCAAAAAAGGATTGATTTCAAACATTTCGCAGAAGAGTAGAACAGGCCCGATTGTGTGGTGTTCGTCCAGTTCCTGCATCAATATTCAATGAAATGCTGCATTCGGAAAACGTTCTGAATTATCACGAATCATTGCTTTTCCTCAATAAGAAAAGTTTCAGTGAAATCATATATGTTACGACGTAACTTTTCTAAAAAATACGTAGATCGAAAAACTAATTTATATATATATATATATATATATATATATATATATATATATATATATATATATATATATATATATANTGGATCCATATCAAGAGAAGTATATTTTAACCGTGCGCACATTTCAATATATCACATTTGTAGGAAAAACAAATACATTCGCGCATTGAAATATCTGTTTTAAACCGAACATTTCATAAAAAATAATACAATACGAAAAAAATTAACAATTTTAAAATTAAAGTAGAAAATATTGAACACAATATTTGAATCATGAATAAATGAATGAATTTTATAATGTTAAATTAAGTTCTAAATATTAATGTACTGCCCAAATAATTGAATTTAAAAAAAATTGAAACGAGGAAATGAACAAAAGAGAATAAAATTTAATTGAAATAAATGAGAAAATGAAGTACAGGACACAAATATTTGGACTAATAGGAAACAAATTTAAAAAACGTTTAGAGTAATATAAATTAGATGAAGAATTATTAAAACCTAGGTAACGACTCAGTTGGGAACTGGGGTACGAGATTACTTCAAAAAAATGAATATAAATTACTTTTCGGGTCATTGAAACACAAGATGAACGATTGACATAATACTATCATTTCAGTCTGCACTGTGATCAGATAGATAGCTCACGCAGCCTTGAATTCAACACCGGAAAGGTTACACAATTAATGTACTTCCGGGAAAAGTTTAGACTGTTTGTGCATGAACTATGTTGCAGTCACATGAACAGAGTGTAATACCTAATATTCACTACTTGTAAAATGTAACATTTAAAACAAATTATTAGGGGATAATAGATGCATTTGTAAAATAAAAATGTTTTCTAATATCATTTTATGTTTGGAAGCAACCATGGATTTTTTTTGATATATGAGAATTTTTCAAAAAATTATCAAGAAAAAATATAGGTTTTTCCCACAAAAATCGGGTTAACAATTCTATGAAATTCAATTCAAATACCTTTCAATGGGCAATGTCTATACATAATCCTTTTAAACACTGGTTACCTCACATTAGCTCAGTTAAATATTGTAAAATATTTATTTTATTATAACTATTTAACTTTTTTGGGAATAATTAAATATTTAAAATATTGTTTTTGAATTCAAATATGTTTCTGAAGCGTTCTTTTCACTAGTTAAGAATTACCCCAAAAACAATTTTTCAAAATGTGAAAGAACTTTTGAAAAACTTTTTATTTTAATGTATTTTATGGAGCAAGCACATACAAATTATGAATGCCACACAGGTGTTGATCCTCATTAGAGATTCTACGTTAGTTAACAAAAACACCGTTTCCACACAGTTTTCATTTCTCGTGCTAGGTGTTCCTCTGATCCATGAGGTCACTGTCGGCATGATAACATTCGGCAATGATGGTCCGAGATGAAAAGGTAAAACATCCCGTTTCTTAAAATAGGGAAGCACATAACGGATTTCCGTTTAATTTATATACGCTGCGGAATGCGAAAATAAAATTAGATCCAAATCTCTGAAGCTATTTGGAATACAGAAATAAGCATTAAGTACGAAGCTTGCTTATCATTTCTCATTGTAATATTTTTTTAATCATCGGAGAAATCTACGTTTTTCAACAATATTTATTTTTTCAACCGTGGTAACTATGGTACAATACTACGAAAAACACAAGTTTTATATATATATATATATATATATATATATATATATATATATATATATATAT